>JAJHJA010000209.1:0-146612 GCA_021202915.1 Heliconius himera
TGCTTCGCCCGCTTAAACTATTGAATTATTTACTTCATATACTGAATTACGTTCCTTAAACAAATTACACAAACAACGTAATACTTAAATGGTAAAAATCATAAACAACATAGTAGGTAGTCTACCTACTATTCTTTTGTGTAAAAATATTTAAACGGAAGATGAAACCAAGTATGTTGCGCTGAAATAATACATTATAATTATTTAAAGAGCTCCAAAATACGTGCAATTGCTTCTAAACCTACTTTACTATAGAGTTAGCATTGAAGCATTCTCTCGAAGCGATATCTACAAAAAAGTTTACGATACCATGTGTAACTTTTACAGTTATGCCACTAATTTTCAAAGGAAAATGTGCAAATTGACTAGAACAGAGCCGCCATCGTAGTGCAGAGGAACATCTAAAAAATATATGTATTATTGTGAAAGCATAAAAAGAGCTTATAATTTCTCTATAGATTATAATGCAGTTCACCGTTAGGTAGAGTATTTCGAAGGGAAGATTTATATATAGTTTATTATATGTATATTTTAATGTATTTTTTCTTTAATGGCAAGTCCTACATGAAAACAATGTACTAAAGTATTATTCCTCTTAATAAGATCTACAAAAAAGTCAGCGACAGCATATTCGTATCTTCTAAGGAAAACATACAGTGAGCATATTTCTGTCTAAAAATAGTAACTTGAATATATTTTTTTATTGCCAGGGATGTTTGTCCATAATGGTATTAATCCTTATCCTTTTAAATACTTTATTAATTTTCTTCGTTAAATGAAGATAAAATTTGCTCTTTTAGTTTGTAATTTTAGAGAAAAACGCATTTAATTGTTAAAGTCAAAGTAACACATCACGCCGGCTGTAAACCGCAGTTTTGGCTCATGTTTCATTGATCCCTTACTCTTAGCATATAAATAAGTATATTAGTTGTCTTGGCCAATTGGTGTTGATCAAAATGTCCTTTACAGAAATTTACAAAAAATTGCATTACCAAATATCCTTGCTATGAAACGATTCGCCGCCCGCCACGCGTCCCTTGCGTCCCCCTCCACCCCGCGCCGTTTCGTTTTAAATATTTATTTTATGTTGCTAATTAGCTTAAATACCGTATACACTTAAATATTTTTCTTAAAATACAACAAATTTTGCGAGCCAAATCCAGTCTCTTCGACTGCCGCAGAGCAAGATTCACGTCCCGCAGGGGACGACCTTACCGCCGTCAGCATCCTTGCAAGCAGCCACATAGTGATTGCAAATTTTTCAGAGACAGAGAAGCCTCTTCCCTCCCCACCCAATGTCGATGTAAAAGCCAATAGGTCTAACAACATAAAGTTCAAGTTCGAAAAAAAAGAGCAAAATCAAATAAATTAATGTTTGTGTGATGACAGAAAAAACTCGACACTATATCATTATAATATAGACCGAGATTTCAATATTTAATATTCTCCAATATAAATTGAGACTTTCTCAAGCAGCCACGTAGTTCTCGCAATTTGTGTATGATAGATAGTTATTTGTTATTGTATTACTACTAATATATAATCTATATTTTAACCCGGAATTTATGTGGGAAAAATTACGTTTGCAATGTGCGCGCAGTTACAGCTTACCTAGACAAATATGAAATAAATAAACATTTTTCTTTTAAATATGACAATTATTGAAAGCTAAATCAAATCAATTCCCAAAAGACTTAAAATTATAATTATTTAGTGCACAACAGTGTGGATAACCAAACTAAATAATAATCCATTTTGAGGGTTCTGTACTTCAAAAGAAAAAAAACAGAATCCTTATAGGATCACTTTGTTGTCCGTCTGTCCGTCTTTAATTGTCATTATAATTGCATAACGCAGGCTATACACAGCTGTATCGACTCATGTTTCATTTATCCCTTACTCACAGCATATAATTAATATTGACCATTTAATGTAGATTAAAACTGTCATTTACTGTTTTTAATTTTAATAAGTACTTTTGAAGCTGTAACACAGATTTAAAATTACATTACTAAAAATGTTTGCTGCGCCATATGGCTCGACGCCCGCCACGCGTCGTTTGCTTATAAACGTGCATCCGCCACGGCCGCCTGGCTCCTTTCCCCCGGGTGTAAAAGGAGGGCCTGATCATGTTGCCTGAGGCTCATCAGCGCGATGGCGAAGTTATTCGAGAAGTTATTCCTCCTACTTCCCCAGCACCACGAAGCAAATAGTTTGGCGACCGGGCACTCAACCACTCTGCAGGTGGCCAAAGCGGGTCACTACGCTGCAGTAGCGATTTGCGACCGAAAGGAGAGTGCAATAGTTCCTCGAAGTAGCACCTGCTTTCGGCCGTGTGTGTTATGCGGGGCTACTTTATAAAGTGCTCAGGGCCGGCACTATCACATCGCGCATGTTCTTACCGACTACCTACCTGATAGGACATTTTTCGTGAGAGTGGAGAGTGTAGCAGCCGCTCTATCGCTGCCGGAATTCCCCAGGGCAGCATTTTGTCACCTGCCCTCTAAGAATTATATACCGATGACATCCCTACGCACGGCCTTAAGTTGGGTCTCCCTGACTGAGGGTCTCAACTGGTTGAGCTTACCGCTCAGGTGGCATCTCTCATCATCATCCTTTCAATGCACCAAAAAACTCTCTCTGTATCTGGTCTAGGGCACGTACACAGTCCTAGAGCCCCCCTAACGATGCACCCATATGATGATGGTTGCCCGCTTGAGACCACGGTCAGAAGGCCAACGCCTTGCCGCCGTTCCGTTGCCGATTCCGTTCCCCAGGGCCAAAAGGAAGGAACTGAACGAGAGAATGCTTCAATGCTAACTCTATAGTAAAGTAGGTTTAGAAAGCAATTGCACGTATTTTGGAGCTCTTTAAATAATTATAATGTATTATTTCAGCGCAACATACTTGGTTTCATCTTCCGTTTAAATATTTTTACACAAAAGAATAGTAGGTAGACTACCTACTATGTTGTTTATGATTTTTACCAATTAAGTATTATGTTGTTTGTGTAATTTGTTTAAGGAACGTAATTCAGTATATGAAGTAAATAATTCAATAGTTTAAGCGGGCGAAGCCGCGAGTGGGTCGCTAGTATATATATATATATATATATATATATATATATATATATATATATATATATATATATATATATATATATATATATATATATATATATATAGTGTATATATATATATATATATATATATATATATATATACACTAGCGACCCACTCGCGGCTTCGCCCGCTTAAACTATTGAATTATTTACTTCATATACTGAATTACGTTCATTAAACAAATTACACAAACAACGTAATACTTAAATGGTAAAAATCATAAACAACATAGTAGGTAGTCTACCTACTATTCTTTTGTGTAAAAATATTTAAACGGAAGATGAAACCAAGTATGTTGCGCTGAAATAATACATTATAATTATTTAAAGAGCTCCAACGCTATATATATATATATATATATATATATATATATATATATATATATATATATATATATATATATATATATATACACTAGCGACCCACTCGCGGCTTCGCCCGCTTAAACTATTGAATTATTTACTTCATATACTGAATTACGTTCCTTAAACAAATTACACAAACAACATAATACTTAAATGGTAAAAATCATAAACAACATAGTAGGTAGTCTACCTACTATTCTTTTGTGTAAAAATATTTAAACGGAAGATGAAACCAAGTATGTTGCGCTGAAATAATACATTATAATTATTTAAAGAGCTCCAAAATACGTGCAATTGCTTCTAAACCTACTTTACTATAGAGTTAGCATTGAAGCATTCTCTCGTTCAGTTCCTTCCTTTTGGCCCTGGGGAACGGAATCGGCAACGGAACGGCGGCAAGGCGTTGGCCTTCTGACCGTGGTCTCAAGCGGCAACCATCATCATATGGGTGCATCGTTAGGGGGGCTCTAGGACTGTGTACGTGCCCTAGACCAGATACAGAGAGAGTTTTTTGGTGCATTGAAAGGATGATGATGAGAGATGCCACCTGAGCGGTAAGCTCAACCAGTTGAGACCCTCAGTCAGGGAGACCCAACTTAAGGCCGTGCGTAGGGATGTCATCGGTATATAATTCTTAGAGGGCAGGTGACAAAATGCTGCCCTGGGGAATTCCGGCAGCGATAGAGCGGCTGCTACACTCTCCACTCTCACGAAAAATGTCCTATCAGGTAGGTAGTCGGTAAGAACATGCGCGATGTGATAGTGCCGGCCCTGAGCACTTTATAAAGTAGCCCCGCATAACACACACGGCCGAAAGCAGGTGCTACTTCGAGGAACTATTGCACTCTCCTTTCGGTCGCAAATCGCTACTGCAGCGTAGTGACCCGCTTTGGCCACCTGCAGAGTGGTTGAGTGCCCGGTCGCCAAACTATTTGCTTCGTGGTGCTGGGGAAGTAGGAGGAATAACTTCTCGAATAACTTCGCCATCGCGCTGATGAGCCTCAGGCAACATGATCAGGCCCTCCTTTTACACCCGGGGGGAAAGGAGCCAGGCGGCCGTGGCGGATGCACGTTTATAAGCAAACGACGCGTGGCGGGTGTCGAGCCATATGGCGCAGCAAACATTTTTAGTAATGTAATTTTAAATCTGTGTTACAGCTTCAAAAGTACTTATTAAAATTAAAAACAGTAAATGACAGTTTTAATCTACATTAAATGGTCAATATTAATTATATGCTGTGAGTAAGGGATAAATGAAACATGAGTCGATACAGCTGTGTATAGCCTGCGTTATGCAATTATAATGACAATTAAAGACGGACAGACGGACAACAAAGTGATCCTATAAGGATTCTGTTTTTTTTCTTTTGAAGTACAGAACCCTCAAAATGGATTATTATTTAGTTTGGTTATCCACACTGTTGTGCACTAAATAATTATAATTTTAAGTCTTTTGGGAATTGATTTGATTTAGCTTTCAATAATTGTCATATTTAAAAGAAAAATGTTTATTTATTTCATATTTGTCTAGGTAAGCTGTAACTGCGCGCACATTGCAAACGTAATTTTTCCCACATAAATTCCGGGTTAAAATATAGATTATATATTAGTAGTAATACAATAACAAATAACTATCTATCATACACAAATTGCGAGAACTACGTGGCTGCTTGAGAAAGTCTCAATTTATATTGGAGAATATTAAATATTGAAATCTCGGTCTATATTATAATGATATAGTGTCGAGTTTTTTCTGTCATCACACAAACATTAATTTATTTGATTTTGCTCTTTTTTTTCGAACTTGAACTTTATGTTGTTAGACCTATTGGCTTTTACATCGACATTGGGTGGGAGGGAAGAGGCTTCTCTGTCTCTGAAAAATTTGCAATCACTATGTGGCTGCTTGCAAGGATGCTGACGGCGGTAAGGTCGTCCCCTGCGGGACGTGAATCTTGCTCTGCGGCAGTCGAAGAGACTGGATTTGGCTCGCAAAATTTGTTGTATTTTAAGAAAAATATTTAAGTATACGGTATTTAAGCTAATTAGCAACATAAAATAAATATTTAAAACAAAACGGCGCGGGGTGGAGGGGACGCAAGGGACGCGTGGCGGGCGGCGAATCGTTTCATAGCAAGGATATTTGGTAATGCAATTTTTTGTAAATTTCTGTAAAGGACATTTTGATCAACACCAATTGGCCAAGACAACTAATATACTTATTTATATGCTAAGAGTAAGGGATCAATGAAACATGAGCCAAAACTGCGGTTTACAGCCGGCGTGATGTGTTACTTTGACTTTAACAATTAAATGCGTTTTTCTCTAAAATTACAAACTAAAAGAGCAAATTTTATCTTCATTTAACGAAGAAAATTAATAAAGTATTTAAAAGGATAAGGATTAATACCATTATGGACAAACATCCCTGGCAATAAAAAAATATATTCAAGTTACTATTTTTAGACAGAAATATGCTCACTGTATGTTTTCCTTAGAAGATACGAATATGCTGTCGCTGACTTTTTTGTAGATCTTATTAAGAGGAATAATACTTTAGTACATTGTTTTCATGTAGGACTTGCCATTAAAGAAAAAATACATTAAAATATACATATAATAAACTATATATAAATCTTCCCTTCGAAATACTCTACCTAACGGTGAACTGCATTATAATCTATAGAGAAATTATAAGCTCTTTTTATGCTTTCACAATAATACATATATTTTTTAGATGTTCCTCTGCACTACGATGGCGGCTCTGTTCTAGTCAATTTGCACATTTTCCTTTGAAAATTAGTGGCATAACTGTAAAAGTTACACATGGTATCGTAAACTTTTTTGTAGATATCGATGTCTTCTTGTAGTACATCACTTTGCTCTAATGTCAATAATTTCCACAGCGTACGCGATATAAGGTTTTTTATTGGTATTTTTTTACACGTTAATCGTCTAATTGTAAAAGAATTTTCCAAATCGGTCCCGTAGTTTCAGGGCCTAATCAATTTCAATAAAGAAATAAAACATCTAATCGGTTGTCTTCATAATGTTAGTGATATCGATGCACCTCCCCCACTCCCCGCAGAGTTAGTTACTCGCTATGGTGCGCGAGGCTACACTCCGCATTTTTTATTATTACATGATTTTCTTTAGAGTGATATTTTTAAATTCGTTATATCTTTTAAATGAAATGTCCGATTTTGTTAATTTAAAAAGTACTTTACACATATTGAAATTATCTTTAATAAAATATCATTTAATAGAATAAGGATTAATGCAGAGGTATGAATAAAATGGTTTGATTATTGCCGGCACTTTCATCAACTTATAAAATATAAAAAAGTAGTTATATTGTCGTAACTATAGTAGTTGGACATATGGTATCGCGGACTTTTTTATAGATATTGATGCGTTCTATAATACTATAGAACATTATTTTGTTCTATCATCAATAGTTTTCGCAGCGCACGCGATGATAAAATTTTTTAGATCAATTTCTTCACACCTTGGGTTACATTATTGCATTTTTCTTAGGGATCCCTATTTTTTTTGAAAATGTAATATAGCCTATGTGGGACAGTGAAGATGCAGCTTTTTAATAGTGAAAGAATTTTTGAAATCGGTCCGGTAGTTTTTGTGTGAAAACAATACAAACATACATACAAAAATACAAATATTCAAATTCGTAAACAGTTTAGACGTAAGATTTTATTTCATTTCACGTTTTATATCCATGCTGTATTACGTGTGACGCAGTAACGAATGACGTAAACATCTACTATAAAAGAAAAAAATATTTGTAAAAAGAAAAACCCCAACTGCATAAAACTAAAAACAAAATATAACCCTTTCTTACTCTTACCCTACCCTTTCAACCCTTTTCTTTCTATTTTTTCTATAACCACAAATACAAAAAAAACATAATAAAATAAATATTTTGAGGAATTTCTTTGGGAACAATCGTAATTTTTTTGCCATTTTTGTAGATAGTGTTGCGGAACTCTTCTTGCGTGAGTCCGACTCGCTCTTGGCTGGTTTTATTAATCAACCAAATGGCATCGAAAATATACTCGAGCGTCTCCTATGTTTTTGCCCGTATGTGTAAGTAGAAGTTTAGATATATTGGTGCAAAGTAGGTCACTTGCGGGTAGTAGAGAAATTAGGTTTGAAGTAATTGATGACTTTGTTAAGAAACATGTTTAGATTTTGATATGTCCTTTTTTAAATGTATATGAATTTAAAGTCTTTTCCTAAAACTGTTTTACTATATCTAACGTAATGAAAACAATAATATTTATAAAATAATATTTTTTAGAAAAAGAAAAATATATCCTTTTTTTCATACATACCGCTATACGCTTCAATCTTTTAAATTACGCACCGAATTAAATTGCGGGGAACGGAAATGTCTTAATGGCAACGTAGTGTCTTAACTCTAGGTTCCCAGGTTCCATCTGCCCACTCTGCTATGTGCGGGATACAGCATGAAGCTAAACGACATAAAGAATTTCTATCAGTTGCGAAAAACGTCAGTATTCTCTAAATTAATCTTTTTATTATTTGTCACAAAATACAGCATATATAAAGGCGTGAAAGCCTACAGGTAAATTACATGCTGTCGCAAAGCGCCAAACATCCCGTGACCAGATTAAAGTTGTTTCATTCGAAACATACAGTGTTTATGTGGCGTTATATGAAACTAGCTCCGGTTGGAACAGTTCATCTAAATACTTTAGATGGCACACAAGGGACAGTTTGTTATGCAATGATACAAAAAAAGTCTCTTCCATAATATATATTTTTACAGCAGGGTTGAGGAAACCTAGTGTTAAGTCATTCTTTTACTAATTTTTCGCAGAATTTTGGAAGCATTGCGTGTAGAGTCGTGGAACTTAATGCTGCGCTTTGGGACACCAGAGCGAAGAAATGAAAAAAAAATATATTTAATTTCCTCGAATGGGGATCGAATTCACGTTTATAGTCATACACTTATATCCCTACGTCAAGATGACGCCATTTTATATTTTAATTTACGAAAAGGGTTTGAAATTATTTCAGATGTAATAAATATGCAAATTTCTCATGACAAGAATTTATCTTATATAGCTTCATGCTTGTTCCCTTACAGTATGATAGGCAACGGGATACTAATATAAAGACACGTCGTTCCGCAGTTACTGCCCATTTTACGAAATATTGTGTGTTAAGTGGCGGAAATCAAAATACCGCGTTTTGTGTACAAGAGTGGGAAAATGAAAATAATTTAAATATAATCATTTCCACCAGTTGGATTGAATCCACAACTATTGATTTTACAGTCTTTATAATTCATCATAATGCATCGCCTGTAAAAAAAGTATAAAAATCTTACAATTTTTGTCGTGTAGGGTTGATAAAAGCAGTTTACGCATATAGAAAAGGATATATATAATCTACTTTGATAGATTACAAGCGTAGGTACTTGGCGTATGATGAATAGGGAAGGTCAAGAAACATAAAGATTTATAGCTTGCGTCCTTACCGTTTGTAAAACATGTCTACTTATGTCGTACGTCATTACCAAAAAAAATGTCGTACCTTAATAAAAAAACCAGTTCATTCGGATTCGCCCATTAAGAGTTCCGTACAACTTATTAAAGACTACAAACTTAACTTTGCGCTTGTAGGCACTTACACTTTGCATTTTCTACTCCAAATATAAAGTTGTAATGTTTTTTTCTATGAAATATCATTTTTCAGATTTTTCTCTGTATGTGTATTGTAAGTTCTTATTTAGTGTCAAATTTTAGAACCGCAGCTTAACTGAATTTCATACAAAATGCCGCAAAATCGATGCATTTATGTTTTTATACAAGGTTCAAATTCCACTCTAGGAATATTTTGATTATTATTTATGAAAAATAAATAAATCAGCTTCATGCTGTATCCAGCACACTGCAGGGTAGGCAGAGGGAACCTAGCGTTAAGACACTCCGTTCCTCACTTTCTGCCGTATTCTGGAGGCACTGCGTGCTGAGTGAGAGAACGCAACGCCGCGCTTGTCCTCGACACCAGAGCGAAGAAATGTAAATATAAATTTAAGTAAATATTTCATCTCCTCGAGCGGGGATTGAACCCACAACCAGTCGGTTATACAGTCACACTTTGTGCCACTGCACCACGACTGGTCTCAATGCTTTAAATTATTTTCATTTTATTTATGTCAATATCTTAAATTCAAACGGAAAGGAGAGAACGGAGTATCTGAACACTAGATTATTTTTGTTTATTATGCTGTATGGGGGATAGAGCATAAATCTAGAAAAACTATACTTGTTCTGTATAATATAACAATGACACATGTAATTTGCCATATAAGAAAACTTATAACTTAACTATTTTTTAAAGAAAAAAATGGGCACAACGAATTTATAATAATTAGTTTTCCCTTCCCTTTATTTTTGCAAGATGCTGGTATTATGTAAAGTTAAATATATAAAAAGTGTTGTAGATAATGATAGAACTCAAGAAAAATAATACTCTACAAAATGATAACTTGAAAGAATAGTAAAAGTTCAGCAAAAAGCTAAAATCACAGAAATGTTAACTTTTATAACAATCTCTTTGTATTATTCTTACAGCTTTATACAAAGTTCAATTGTTTTATATTTTTGTTAGTATCCCTATGCGCTAGTCTCTTCTCTTTAACTATGATGCTGCAATGCTGTTTGTTGCGCCGCTATAAACATCAGTTCCTATTCACGAATATTGTGAGCGGAACAGGATTTTCCAGTTTCTATTGCCTACAATCTAGTCCGGAATAAAAAAGGATGAAACTGAAAAAACCTCAGTATTTCGCGGTCTGGTAAAATCACGCGTTCTCAACGAAGAGGCAATCTCTTTGACGTCTCTCACAAAGCCGCAGCAAATACTGATTTTGAACGTGGGAAATTCCTTTACGGGTGGTTACTTCGTTCCAAAAATAGTTCAAAATGTATCAAAAATATTCTTATCAAGTAATATGAGGTTAGTCATGGCGCAGAAGTACAAGCGTGTACTGTCAACGCAACAGATTATGGGTTCGATTTCCACTCGAGGAAATTAAATAATTAATACTTTATTTCTTCGCTCTAGTGTCGTCAACACGCAATGCCTCCAAAATTAGACGGAAAATAGGTAACAGAATGTATTAACACTAGGTTCCCTCTGCCTACCCTGCTTATGTATAGAGTTTGATCAAGTAGGTTGTAAAGAGTGTAAATCCTAATTCCCGTCATTACTTTCTTTTATTATCACATTATAACAAAAGTTTGTACAAACATATATTCGGGTTGGAAAGGTCACGTCATTTACAGTATATCACGGGGTTAATCTAATGTGTTTGCGGTAAACCATACGTTATATCGGATGACAATTAATAACGAATACATAATTCTAACAAATTGGCTATAAGCACTGCAACCTAGAGTTAACAAACTCTGTTTCACACTTTCCGCCGAATTGTTGAGACATCGCGTGTTGAGTGGCGGAACTCAACGCCGCGCTTTGCCTCTACACTAGAGCGAAGAAATGGAAATATAAATTTAAATAAATATTTCATTTCTTCACGTGGATATCGAACCCACAACCAGTCACGATTACAGTCACACTCTGTGCCCCTGCGCCACGACCGGCCTCAAAAAAATAATCAAGAAAATTAATAATTTTATTATAATACATGGTGATTTGCTAAAATTCAATTCTCATACGTACAGGTAAAAACATAAATAACATACATCGGTTTTTCGCCTGCAATATACATGATTGTACAATCAACAGTGTACTCTGTTGATTGTACAATCATAAATATGATGACGATGACGATGATGACTAAACTAAGATATTATAATCATTTGTAAAATAATAAAAATCATTCAGAGATATTGTGAGTATAAATTTCTATCATTCATCATCCATCAACTCTTATATTTTATTTACATTATATTTGTACTTTCTCTCTTGCCAGACGATAATTCTTAGTAATTATCTTTGGGTAGCAGAAATTTGTAACTCTCCCTACAGAGATGCTAACAACATAAATAAATTGTAACAAGCGTATAATAATTTCGACGTAGCTTGGTGACAATGTATGGCTTAGTGGTCAGAGCGCCTGGTCGGTTTTCAGGACGCGCGGGTTCGAGTCCGACTACGTTCAAATTTTTGTACATTTTCTAAATAAGTATTTTTCTTTCCTAAATGTGGAATAACACTTTAAAATGGTAAAAAATAATATAACTACATGATATTACACCATTTGACATCTTCTTTTTCAGATTTGTTGTCAAATTTCACGTCACCTGTTTCGAATTACAATAAATCTGCAGTCACGGGCTTATTCGAATTCATGCTTTTGTTCTGATTTTTGTCATTCACATTTTTACAGCTTCACTTACACCCATTAAAATAAATGAAACGAAATCATTATTTTTTTTCGTCGAAATGAAACCTGTCATCAGTAAATCAATTATGCTCATGCTCACTAGGTCTTAAAGTTAGTTATAAAAATCATAAGTATGTAATCTTTAAATAGTTCCCAAATTGTCTAACAATTTTAAGATATGCTTTAATTGAAGACTCTAAGGCTCTTTCAAAAATATTCTTCTAGTCAAAAGAAAAATATAACCATTTATCATATGGTATAAACGGAAAACGTTAAAAACTGTAAAAATAGGTCAAATACGCAAAGAAAGCTGCGTCAGTCAAATTATGAGTACGTTTTCCCGAAAGATTGTTTCTACGTCATAAATCACCTTATTGTGTACTTAAAAATATGATCCGAATCGCTGACGAAAATGCTTAATGGGGAAGAAATATATCTTATTTTCATATTTCTAGAATTTTCACTGATCTTAAGAAGCGTTATTTTATATTAACAATCTAATTTGATCTTTAATGAAATTGTATTTTTTTCCTCTGTTTGCTTTGGTCATTTTTTTCATTATTTGCCTTCATTAGGTAGGTAGATTGTTATGAAGGGATATTTTATTGAGATCCCTAATGGCAGAAAATGTATAAATTACATATTGGAGTTTTTCTACAAAGAATCGTATATAAGTTTTTCACATTTTACTAGATTTATAGTTAATCTAGAACATTCAGCTAAAAAGGGAGAACAGAGTGTCTTAACACTAGGTTCCCTCTGCCTACCCTGCTGAGTGCGAAATACAATGTGAAACTTATGTAACTTATTAACTAACATGATTTTATACTGTATAAGCAAACAACATCGCGGTACGATGAAATCAGCTCAAATGGATAAAGTGCAACGGTCGATTTAGCAGATACCAGGATAAGTAACGTATTAGTTACTTAAATGGATCACATATAATTCCTTTTGAATTGGTTTTAAATTATGAGGTGCTTTGAGTTCATTGCTGTATTATATAATATATTAAAATGTCATTGTGATTCAAAAAATATTGTTGTTTTTATTTTTTATTACCTTGAACTGTAAATGGATCTTTAATTAAAAACATTGCATATTATACTGTAAATTATATATTTGTTGTTACTTATCGCTCTATACTCCGCATATAGTAGAGTGGGCAGAGGGAACCTATTGTTAAGAGTCTACCCCCGATCCTCATTTTCGTTCTATATTTATATGTAGCGCATTTTAAAGCTTTAAAAACTAATAAAAAATGTTTAGTAATAATCATCAAATTATAATTATTATCAGTAATTTGCATGGGCTTTTTATTCTTTAAATAAAGAAATATTATTTTTTACTTTCAGTATAGATAGGTAAGGCTAACAACATCTATTTCAATTCGTTTATATTTTCGGGAGGTGGAATTTTAATAGCATTATTATAATATTTTTTGAGATAATTATTATTATTTTTTAATTAAAGCACCTATTCTATATTCACAATATATAAACAATTACAAAAATAGCTCTGGTAAGTAAATATGTATGCGACTAAGATGTATATAAAAAATGTAAAATAAAATAATAATAATGGTATGGAAAAAATATTTGTAAAAAAATATACCTACAAACAATGTGTAAATCTTCATTGATCCTAGAATCAGCCTTAGATTATGAGAAATTAATATATTATATTGTTATCAGTTACAATATATCAAGATTATCTGTAAACAATGGGCTCTGAGAAGGTGTACTAAGTATCTATACAACGTCGAGTATAACATACCTACAATTAATTAATATTATGAGGGTATATGTAGGTACATTTTTATATTAAGTAAAAAATTGAGGACCTTGTTATGTGCAGAATACGGCGTGACGCTAAAAAAGATTTTTGAAAATTACAATATTCACTTTTTAGCTAGCATAATATTGATTTGATTAAGAAGCTTTTAAACAATAGGTATGCGGTAAATACAAATACAATACAGAAACGCTCTTGAAGCTTTTGTTTTAGAGTTCTTAAGAAAAATGATCTTGACAGACGGATGGATCGATGGACAGATAGACAACAAAGTGATTCTATAAGGATTTCGTTCTTTTTACCTTTTTGGGATACGTAGCCTTAGGTAACACAGGTTATCGTAAACAAATGTCTATTACCTTAAAGGTACCATCTTCTATAGAGATTTAATAATCTTTTATTTAATATTTTGGAGTATACATTTTAGTTGGTTTTGCGGTAGCAGTTGGAGATTGTGGGACACTAAAAGATCGACGTTCTAACGAAACGGATCACACCTCGCAATCGAAATTACCTATTTAGCCAGCCATTATATATTTAATGGTTTTATTTCTTCGCTCTGGTGTCGAGACAAGATGAGGCGTTGAGTACTGGAACTGATTCCAGTACTCAACACACAATGCATCCAGAATTCTGTGGAAAGTGGATTGTCTAAGCACTAGGCTCCCTCTGCCTACTCTGCTACATGCGGGATACAGCGTGAAACTGAGAATTTTATAAGGATTACATTCAGAAAATAATGTTATTCTCCTCCAATCCAATTGTCTTGCGACTGACAAATCGGCGTGTGTGAAATTGTTCATCCGTCACTTGACCCTCTCAGCTTCCCTGCGGACCGACCGCAACCCTTTCATAGCAACCCTCGCGATGAGCATACACCTACTTATACTTGGAGAACGTTTTGTAATGTCATTAGAACCTTAGCTTTTGAATACGAGGTGTGTTTACGTGGGTATTCATTTAAATTCATAGGGTTAATTTGAGTGGAAAATTAAATTAAATCAACTTCACGCTGTATCCCGCACACAGAGGGATACATCGTGAAGCTGATTTTTTAATTATAGGATAATCACATACGTACCACGTGTATTTCCGCCATCGCAAAGAAAAAAACCTAAAAAATTAACACTCGAAAACAACATTATTAAGGAACTTTGTTATCGTTAACCAAATATATTTTAATCTACTCGATGTAGAGGATTTTTTTTTCAGCAGGGTAAGCAGTGTTAAGTCACTCCCTTTGAGATACTTATGTTATTCTTCACTTCTGAAATTCGAAACCGAAAAAACGAATTCTGATGCATTGCATGAAGAGTGGCGGAACTCAACTCTGCCCTTTTTCTCGTTATCCTAGAAAAGAAATGAAAATATTAAATGCCCAACCTGTCGCATTTACAGTTGCACTTGCTGGCTTCAACCTCATATAGGGGTAGAATTATTATTCTGAATTCAGGTCTTCAGGTGAATTTAAGCTTGCCTGTTTGTGTTGAACTTTAGGCGAAAAGCCAGTGATTGCTCGTGCTGATAGAGCACGTGTGGAAATCTGCATACCTTATGTGATTTTGCAGCTTTGTTAATTGGGTTTGCTCATACTAGATAACTATTATAAGTTGTTGTTCCAGTGTAGTATGTGAGATGTTTCTAACCTCATATTTTAGAGTTTAGACGAGAGAATGTTTTTGATCCTACTGCGGCAAAGACTAAAAGGAGGGCGTCGTTTTTAGTGCATATGTATGTCCATTCCTACGTTCCCTTGTAATTGTTAAATCAGTGAACCGATTTGTATACGTGATATGTTGTTGGATGTGTCTTGTTATACACTCGCGCCCTCAAGACATTCGGGTACATTCATTTAGTATACGTATATATAGTTGAATTTTTTGTTTTGTTTATGATTTATTTGTAACAGGTTATAATTTAATGCTTATACAGTAATTATAGCATTAGTTGAAACAAAAATGATGACTATCATAAATAATATATACTTAAATCTCAAAATAAATCGTTATTTGTGCGAAAAATTATAAACATATAAATAAAAATATGAAGAATTTCTAAGAGTCTTGAGGCTACAATGGCTTCTTAATAATACAGTATTGAAATGCAACAGAGAATGAAGAAATTTATAAGTGTAACCGCTTGAAGCTAATATGAAAGCGATACAACCTGTTTACAAATATGTAAAAGAGAAAATTATAATAAATACTCTCGCATAATATCTATTTCATAATATGAAGTAAGTGGAGGTGATAAGTCTACATAGCGGTATACATTTACTGCTCTGTTCAGAAACTTCCGCACAACGTAAGCCTTCCAAAGATCACAAACAAGATAATTACGTCAATCCATCGTATCGACGCTTGCGGCCGCCCGCCCGTGGACTGATAAGAGTCCATCAGTCAATAATAAAGAGGTATGAGAAAAGTTTGCTTTGTAAATTTTGGGGCCAATTTCGCGTTGATTAGGGGTCGGGTTTTGTTTGTAATTCATTTCGTACATTGAATGTATGTCTGTATTACCACTTTGTGGTATATTTTCATTATAAAGTATGAGTATTAAAGGTAAAAAGGATTTGAGATTACTTTGTTACGTATTTTAAACTTAATTATTGTGTTTAGTAAGATAACATGGAAAAACCATATATAATATAACAATAAAACTCACATTTATCTTATGAACTCCTCCAATGTATTTCTTCACCAGTGGTACTATATCTAGCCTCGATGCCGTTTCGGGAATAAGCCCCTCCAATACGATGTGTACCGCTTTTATACATTATTTATTTATTAACTACCCTCTTTATTTTTCCAAGACCAACACTGGTCGATTTTATACCATTATTTATTTATCAACAACCCTCTTTTTTTCAAAACCTAACACTCGACCATCCTGACTTCGTGCATGTCCTCATGCACGTAGTTAACCTAACCTAACCTAACCTAACACTCGGCATGGAGGCTAGATTTACAATAATTATTTATAACTATTTAATACATGTGTTTACAAAAAGACTTTGAATCAATTATCATTTATAAATGTTCCAATAATGAACTCATCCATTCTCATCATTTTACTCAAAAATCCATACGATTGTGAACCCATCAATTCTCACGATCGTCATTTGTTACTCTATCAATTGTTACAATCTTAAACTTATCTAAAAAACTTATTCATCATATATTCAAAACTTATTCATCATAGTTACATTGTTACAATCAAAACTTATTCATCATATATTCAAAACTTATTCATCATATAATTAAAACTTATTTATCATAGTTACAATCAAAACTTATTTGTCACTTGTAACTCCATCAATTGTTACAATCAAAACTTATTACGATCGTCATTTGTAACTCCATCAATTGTTACAATCAAAACTTATTACGATCGTCATTTGTAACTCCATCAATTGTTACAATCAAAACTTATTCGTCACTTTTAACTCCATCAATTGTTACAATCAAAACTTATTACGATCGTCATTTGTAAATCCATCAATTGTTACAATCAAAACTTATTTATCATATAATCAAAACTTATTCATCATAGTTATAATCAAAACTTATTCGTCACTTTTAACTCCATCAATTGTTACAATCAAAACTTATTACGATCGTCATTTGTAAATCCATCAATTGTTACAATCAAAACTTATTCATCATATAATCAAAACTTATTCGTCATTTGTAACTCCATCAATTGTTACAATCAAAACTTATTCTTATGTTTTAGTGATATTCACACCCATCCATTCTCATAATCACGTATATCAGTAACATCAAATTATTTTATAATGGTTATAAAAAAATATTTAATATATTTACACTTACTTATTCATAAACTTTGAATCAATTATAATTATAACAGTAACAACTTATTTTATAATGGTTACAAATATAAAAAAAAAATATTTAATACATTTACACTTACTTATACATAAACTTTGAATCAATTATAATTATAACAGTAACAACTTATTTTATAATGGTTACAAATATAAAAAAAAATATTTAATATATTTACACTTACTTATTCATAAACTTTGAATCAATTATAATTATTATAAATTAAGCACTTATTCACTAATGCATTTTCACAATATATTAACTTTTAAAACAATTACTTAATACAATTATCTCAATATTAACATTAAATGTTTATGAAACGTGACCATGTCGTCATATATTTATTACTTACAACTATCAATAGTATAATTTTAATAATTTAATCAAATAAAATTAACACTAGTCTTTCTAATTGATCAGTTTAGTGATTTACTTTTAATAGTATTTATTAATTATTTATCAAAATTAGTTATCACTGCCATTGTCAGTCTGTTTTGCTACTATTAATTTCCTGAGTCAGTCTGTTATGACTAAAGAGGGCGCTTTTTGAATCCGACAGAATAACAAATTTCTTATTGGAAGAAGATAAAATCAACGATAATGCCTCAAGGATAGCAATCATTTCAATGTGCATAATCGAAATATTTAAATCAATTCAAAATTTTAAGGTAATCTTAGCTAGAGGGTCAAAAACCACCGCTTCTGATCGATATTCATTTTTAGAACCATCTGTATATCATTGATAAAAGGAAATATATTTATTATAAAAACAAAAAAAATATAAAAAAAATTTTGACAATTATTTAAAATTTCAAAGTAGCTCCATAATGATTTTGATCCAGTCGCACCCTCAACTAAGTCTAATGAAATAGTTTTCTGTGAACGTATACTTAACATCTAATTCTTCACTCTTTTTTTAAGAAATGGTTTCAAGTGGTCAATACAGTAGAATAGAAATTGGATATAAACAGCTTTATATATAATATGGTGCATATTCTCTGTACTCTGTACAAGCTAGAACTCTTTATAAATATCGCCATTTTAAGGAATTAGTATAGATTACGTGCTACCCACCGCAATTTATTGTGATTACCATTTAAATACTTATATCACTATGTATAATAAGACAGTAAAAATATTTTGTCTATATATTTAGTAATTTTGACCGAAATGTATAGAGGGACATTTAAAAAGAATAATAGAAAGCAAAATTTTTTTGAATTTCTTGTCTGTCTGTCTGTCGATATATTTATGTCCACAATTTTTCTCTGAAAGTACTGAACCGATTTACCTAAAAGTTTCACCAATTGCTTTGTTTTAACTCAACTTAACTAGTAAAGTTTAGTTTAGTCATTTGAATGAACTCATGGCATTAGTTTGCCTGCAAACTAACGTTCGCAATAGCAATATAGCAATCGCGCTGGTAAGATTCCTGCCTAAAAAAAAAAAATGACATTCGAAACGTCTTGATTGTACGACTGTCGATAAAAATAAATAAATTTGAAGCACTATTATACAATATTTTATACAATAAAGTAAACAAAATTGAATTGTTAGTGGAGAATACGTTCATAAATCATAACAGTTAAATTGAAATCGTAATTAATTCAACACAGAGATAAAGAATGACTTGATCTTCAAAAAGATATCAAGCAAATACATATATTTTTTTGGTTCGTTCGTTCGTTTGAAATAAATCTATATAAAAATGCCTAAAAACATCCCTTCTACGTGTACTCTGTAATAACTACAAAGAATATTATGAATCCTTACCCAAATTAATAATTTTACATTTAAGGCTGTTTCTGAAGCAGTACATTAAATTATTAAGTGATATCAGCACATTTAACAGAGCTTTAAAGACATAATATAGGTAAAAAGAACGTAATGTTACAAAAATATATACATACTAGCGACCCGCTCGCGGCTTCGCCCGCTTTAACTACTGAATTATTCATATAATGTACCTATGTTTGCAAAGCACTTAAGATTACTAATGTGAAAATTATTGAAACCTTAATGCAACCCACATTTTCGTAGCTCCAATAAGGATGTTCCAATTGTTTAAAAAAACACACACCTGAACAAATGACACAAACAACAGACAACTTAAACGAAAGAAATTATAAACAACAGACTACCTATTATTCTCTTACCCAAAAATACTTAAACGAAAGATGTAACCAACAATGCCGCGTCGAAATACATTATAATTATTGGATAACTCCAAAATACGTGCAATCGCTTTTAAATTTACTTTGCTATAGAGCCAGGCGCAGAATTGAAGCATTCTCTCATCCATCTCCTTAGTAGCTCCGAACGACATTTGGGCGTTGGTTCCATGGGCGTGGTCTCAAGCGATAACCTGCTCTAGAGCAGACACAGAGAGAGGCGTGCGGGACGGGATTGGAAAGATTATCAAATGCCATCTAGGCGGTCAACTCAGTCAGGTGAGACCCTCGGTTTCCTGAGGGTGGCCCAGCTTAACGAACAAGGATCAATGCAAGGCTCATGAGTCGCATTTGGAGGAGGATAGAAAGTACCTCGGAAGTCATCTGACGTCTGACCTCGGGCGGCCGGATATGCCACGGAGTGCTGCTTCTTAGGTGCAGGTGACCCGATACATTGGCGCAGCGGAATGCGTTGGACGCGAGACGACCAATGTGTACCTCCAGGCTTTCTATTTTTAGGTTGCGGTGATGCGAGGTGTTTCTCACGTAGTATGGCGCCTGCGTCACCCGACGGAGGATGAGGTTCTGGACCACCTGCAGGATTTCTCTTTGAGTGATACTCGCTAGGGCGATGTGATGTCATCAGTGTATAGTGCGTAGAAAGCAGGTGACAAATGCTGCCCTGGGGAACAACGGCAACGATCGAGTCGCTGCTATACCTCGAACTCTTAACTCTCAAGGAAAAATGTCCTGTTACTGAGGCAGGGAGGCAAAGATATGCGCGACGTGCTGGGGGGTGCCGGCTCTGAGCACTTAATGAAGTAGGTCCGGGTGCCAGACGTGGTCGAATACGCGTACTACGTCGAAGAAGACTGCTATTGCTCTCTCCTTTCGGTTGATCGCTGTTACGGCGTAGTGTAACCAGAGTAGTATACCCGCTCGCCAAACTGCTCGCTTCATGGGTAGATGTGCGCCTGGAGAAGTGAGAGGAATAACTTCTCGGACAGCTTGGAGACCGCGCAAAGGAGGGTTATAGATCGGTACCCCTCAGGCTGCTATGGGCTCTTCCCAGCCTTGGGCAACATGATGAGCAGGCCCTCCTTCCATGCCCGGGGGAAGCTAGGTGGGTGCGGCGGATCCATTTTTATAAACAAAATGTCGAGGGCGCGGGGGGAAGCGTGGAAGTCGGCGAGCCGTTACACAGCAAGAATTTTTTAGTATCGTAATTTCAAATCTGTGCTACTAATCAACATTTTGATCTACATTAAAAGGCCAAGATAACTAATATACTTATTTATACACTGAGAGTAAGGTATAATATGAGTCGATATAGCTTTTCTCTAAAACTATTTGTAATTTCCAAATATTGTAAAAAGCAAAATTAATCTTTGTTTAACATAGAAAATTAATAACTTATTTAAAAGGGTAAGAATTAATATCATTATTGACAAACGCCTACCTACTGTTCTCTTAAACTAAAATACTTATACGGAAGAAATTATGAACAAAAGACTACCTACTATTCTGTTAATCAAAATAGACGAAACTAAATATATTGAACTCCAATTATCCAATACGTACAATCGCATCTACATCTACTTTTCTACAGTACAGAGGCAGGCGGGCGCGGCGGACGCGCTTCTATAAGCAAAACGTCGCGGGGCGCGGGGGGACGCATGGCGTGTGGCGAGCCGTTTCAAAGCAAGGATTTTTTGATATTGTAACAACTTCTAAAGTACTTATTAAAATGAAAAACAGTAAAAGACAGTTTTGATCTAAATTAAATGGCCAACGTAACTAATATACTTATTTATATGCTGCGAGTAAGGTAATAAATAAAACTTGCGCCAAAACTGCGGTTTATAGCCGGCGTGATGTGTCAATAATTAAATGCGTTTTTCTCTAAAACTATTCGTAATTTCAAATTAGTGTAAAGAGCAAATTTTATCTTCGTTTAACGTAGAAAATTAATAAAGTATTTAAAAGGATAAGGATTGATACCATTATGGACAAACATCCCTCAAAATAAAAAATATATTCAAATTACTATTTTTAGACAGAAATATGCTCACTGTATGTTATCCTTAGAAGATACGAATATGCTGTCGCTGACTTTTTTGTAGATCTTATTAAGAGGAATAATACTCTAGTACATTGTTTTCATGTAGGACTTACCATTAAAGCAGCGCATGCGTGAAAGTGTCTCAACGGGTAGGACTTTATACACATTTATCATATTTATGTCAAATTACAATAAAATATACATATAATAAACCATATATGATCCTTCCCTGAAAAATACTCTACATAATGGTGAAAACCACATCAAAATCCGTTGGGTGGTTTAGAAAAAGATAGCGTAGAAAGGCCGGACAGAGAAAAAAAACGTTCTTGTTTTATAAGATATAGAGATAGAGATAATAAATCATTACCTTTATGTATATTTTATGAATATCAACTATCAGCATTGGTCATATTTTTTAGTACGAAACAATCAAAAATATTTATAGAAGTTATAATGTCGTAAAAAAAACATTAGAATATTACAGATTAAAGCTTTTGTACAATTTAGTCCATTATTAAATAAGTCAGTTATAAGTATGCCACAGATTCTGTTAGAGTCACAGTCGCCTTAAAAGGCTGTAACCAATTGTCTTTATTTGCTATCATAATTTTAGGATATTGATTCGAAACTATTTACTTTCGTTATTAATTTTTGTTTCGTAAATGTTGAGCGTAAAAAAAAATATACAAACTTATTATTTTTATAAACACGTCCATGAAGATAAACCTTGAATTTTTCTAATGAACATTAATTTTCTTGAACTGTTATTTATTAATGAATTTAGATTGAATGCTAGAGTTAGGTATAAAATTATTTTGATATAGGTATTTATTAGTGTTGGAAGGTTTATTTTCAGTTGTTTAACTTATATAATTACAAATTTTGCATTAAATAAGCGATTTCTTATATTTGAGAAACGAATAACTCGTTCTGTTTATAGTTTAAACAGAATGTATTATTTTGTAGCAAGCTAGAATTATCAATGCTTCTTTGAGATTTTAATCGTAAACTTTAGAAACTGTATACGTAACTATGCATGTTCAAAATAGAATGATGAATTATTCGTTAAAAAAAATAATTGTTTGTTTCGTCTTTACAAGTCATAAGATATTGCAATAATTGGTCAGGCTCAGAATATCTCAACGCGTTCGCACTAGATCTTGTAGTTTTGTCATTTAAATCATATATTCAACAGTTAATCTCTTTTTTTCCATTCTTTTTCTCATAATAATATACTTCTAGGGACTCATTATGTTTAAATTTCATTTAAAAATATCTTGTATCCCTTATCATAATTTTATAACTTTATTCAGATGGAAATGTACTCAAATTTAACATTCATAAACCGTTCTGATACAATATTTTTGGTTACTAGATAGTGTAGTTGCTAAGCTTACTGACAATTAATTCAAAATTTGTAAAATATTTTTAGAAGTGAATGTTATACTTTCTGACCTTTTACCTTTTCACTTCGATGGATCCCCACGATCTCTTTTACGATAATTGCTGCTTCGGTGGCGGCCCGCGCCTTCGGTGGCGGACTTGGCAACGCACGTTGGCTTGCGACCGGCCGCAACAGTTCCCTGCCGCGACAGCACCCGGCCGCGACAGCTCCCGACGGCGACAGCTCCCGGCCGCGACAGCTCACGGCCACGACAGCTCACGGCCACGACAGCTCACGGCCACGACAGCTCCCGATGGCGACAGCTCCCGGCCGCGACAGCTCACGGCCACGACAGCTCCCGACGGTGACAGCATCCGGCTGCGACAGCTCCCGGCCGCGACAGCTCCCGGCGGCGACAGCACCAGACGGCGACAGCACCAGACGGCGACAGCACCAGACGGCGACAGCACCAGACGGCGACAGCATCCGGCTGCTCCAGCTCCCGGCGGTGACAGCACCCGACGGCGACAGCATCCGGCTGCGGCCGCCACAGCACCCGGCGGAGACAGCTCACGGCGTTCCGGTGACATCAGACATCGATCTCGTTGCGTTTTGACCATAAATACAAAATAACACGTATCAGTGAAATATTGAATATTAGTTTTGAAATGCTTTAATGTTGGGTAGACTACACAAAAAATAAATACCGCCATGATAAATGAATTTATCAAATTGGCAAATCGATATAATTTTTACTCGAGGGTACATTAAAATAGATTTATTCAAATCATTTAATATTTTAATATTTTAGATTAGTAATATATATCCGCAGGTATTTCAACAAAATTGGACATATAAAAAAATTACGCGATATTTACAAAACAATCTCTGCCTAACCTGCGTTACACGGTCAGAGAGTAGCCCTAACCACGCGTCTCACAGGCTAAGTTACTTTGAAATTGCTTGGCAAATTGTTTATTCTTTTATTAAAACAATATATCAATATATAATCATTCTACGTGTCACATTGTCAGAGAGTGGCCCTGACCAAACGTTTCACGAATCATGATTACATTTGCAGCAAATATAAAATGCAAGTAAAACTCAAAGAATAGAAAAAAAATATGCATATATTTTTACAGAGTTACATACCCACTTCTGAAATATAATATAACAATAAAACTCACATTTATCTTATGAACTCCTCCAATGTATTTCTTCACCAGTGGTACTATATCTAACCTCGATGCCGTTTCGGGAATAAGCCCCTCCAATACGATGTGTACCGCTTTTATACATTATTTATTTATTAACTACCCTCTTTATTTTTTCAAGACCAACACTGGTCGATTTTATACCATTATTTATTTATCAACAACCCTCTTTTTTTCAAAACCTAACACATACTTTGTTATTGATATTTTAGTTTTAAAGGAGAATGAAACTTTTGGGCCGTCACGTAAAGAATTGAGATGTGATATAAAAAAATTAATTTTTTTTTTTATTTTTAGAATAGCAAATAATAAATTAATTGACATTCTGGAAGTGGAGAAAAATGAAAAAAAAATAAGATTTAGATCCTTAATCGATTAAAATCAATCATATTTTAAATCATAGATGTGACAGCTGATTGACAATCACACCTTGTCGAATGATTTTTTGCATTTTTGCTTCTGTTTGTCATCGCAAAACCAGGCCATTAAATAAAAAACATTAAAAAACTACATTTGCTTCTGTCATTACGTTCGTGTCATAACGCATCGACATTTTGAATGTTTTCCCGTTTGTTTGATATTTTCAACGACTACTGTTTTGTTTTTCTTGGATTTTGACTCTGTCTACTTTGTACGACCCTCGCTTCCTCACTGGACTCTGAAATCTTTTGGATCTTACGACCGCCACGCTATGGATATGAATCGCTGTGTGAATTGTGGGATAGCCAATGGACACTGCAATACCCTAGTCCGACGACCTTTAGACGATGAAAACCACCACAACCTGGTTACTTAGAGGTGTGATATAATCCCGATATATAAGCAGGAAAATATATTTCTATTACATTTTAGTTGACAGCTTTCGTAGAGGAAGGGAAGCTATTGCTATGAAATACTGCAATTGTATTGTAGGAAGACGAATGGTAGGCTGCTGTGCTCATGTTATGAGTATTATATATATAAGGTACCATACCTTAGTTGGCCTAGATACCAAAATAATTTAGTTCCACCTGTACTCTTCTTAGATGACATTTTAATAATAGATAATAGAAGAAGAATAAAATATTCATTAAAATGTGTTTTATTTATAAATAATAAACATTAATGCTTAAACAACTCAGTAATCGTATATTTTAGAGAAGTTGATATTCAAGAAATTGGTCTGCGAACTTAACCTCACTTTTATCAAATCTCTAATAACTCAGCTCTCAGATTGCCAAAATTTATATAGATTTCAGGGAGGGAATGATGTACCTAAATCTATTAAATCATACCATTTTCATATCTTTACATTCTGGGCCCAAAAATGTATGGAATAGTTTCAGTCTCCTTTTGGATGTAAAAGTATTTATGTTGTGGAACATACATTGTATGTTATTAAAGTAAATTACAGAGTAGCAAGCCGCGTATTTTTAGTTGTGTGTTGTCTAAGATATACAGGTAGATTATAAATAGGCCGTTGTGATTCAGGATCACAAGCGTGTGACTGAACGTGACGGTTGTGGGTTCGATTTGCACTCGGGGATCTTAATAGCTTACTTATAGAAACCCAATGATCTTAGCATTTTCTCTAGCTAGAACATTATAAACAATGCAAATATAAATATTCACAAGAGTACTTTAAGAGTACTTTAGTTTTAATTGGCAATTGATTGACTTTATTACCTTACAATTGTTAAACAGCACGACCAAGACCATATGGAATATTTCTATCTATTATCATATACTTATTTTAGTACATTAAAAGAGTATGTTATTATCAATTTAATTATACATAATAGTATTGGCACTAATTGGCAAATTGAGTAGATTCATTAACTTTATTTATTTTATAAGTTTAACATATAAGAAGTACTGTTAAAAATCACTAGCAACACTCTATAGAATTATTCAATTTCCTTTTGCGTAACTTTTATTTTAAGACCTATAAACAATGTTATTCTCAATTCAATTATAGCTAATAATTAATAACACATTTAATTATATAGTATATGGATGAATACATTATGTAAAAGAGCCACTGTTGAGTTTCTTGCCGGTTCTTCTCAGGAGAACTGCCTTCCGAACCGGTGGTAGCTTCTTTTTTGTTTCCATGTTAATTCGACGATTCAAAAGTGCTTATAAGAGTTTATTTGAATAAGTAATATTTTGAATTTGAATACTTTAATGATTGTATAAATTTATCATATAAAAGTTGCTCATTTGACAGTATGTCCAAATATATATAAATAGACAGTTTCGTTAGCCATGATCAGTCGAATAAACTAAACAGAATGTGACGCTGCTCGTTTTATTATTCCCATATTCAAACCACTACTGGAACACTTCAGAAGTGGGATGATATGGAAATATATAATAACCACGGCCCACAAATTTTGAAGTAATTTTTTTTTTCTTATCTACCTACAATATCATTGCTGATGCGTATCCACGTATACTTTGGAAGACGAATCTTTCTGATCAAACCAATCTCGAGACGAAGAACTCCACCCAACAACAGAAGATTGAGCCATGACGATGGGACGACTACGCATATCTACAACGCTGGTTGCAGGTTCAACGCGATCAAAACTATGAAAGGTTAGTAAAATTTTCATATAAAACCATTGTGCGTAAGGTGATGTACACAAGAGTGGTGTGAATGCTTAGTGTTGTTTCGAGTTAACGTTTGCAGAAAGTTTTATCACAATTATAGATATAATATATAATATATGCATTAATATATAATTTATGTATAATCTTCAATTTCTGGCCTTTCTACATATTTCAATACGTTTAAGTAATAACCGTTGAAGAATACATAGTATACAAAAGATATTACAAATAATCGCACGTTTTTAACAAAGGCGCGAAGAGGAGTATAGAGTAATGATAAATTATGATATTATGATTGTCTTGTATTAAGTGTATATTGTAATTATGATAGCAAAGAAGTATATTTGCAAAATAAATAGGTATATCAATTCTAGGCGTTTTTATTAAGAATATTATTTGTACGCGAGGGTAGCGCATTAAATTATAGCGGTTTCCGAGCTATGTTGAAATCCAAGAAGTAAAGACATTAATATAATAGTAGACTATGTTAATACTATAGATACTATACTGAAGAGTAGTACACAGCGTTTTTCTTTTTAGTGATAACAATTGTATATCCGAGACATTACTAATTAATATTTGTTATCTTATTTGTGGGTATCTTTAAATAAGCTATGCAATTATAGGATAAAATTTATTCTACAATGGTTTTGTTTCGAATATTGAAGGAAGTTTGCGTAAATACGTTATTGAAAATTGCTCTTAAACATACCGACTTACAGTTAAACGGACAAAAATTTTCAAAATTATTGTTTTGAGTGCTGTTACATAGATGAACCTCCAATAATAGATGATTTCATAAATCATTCGTGTACAGACGGCGATCAGCTACTAATTTACTTTATTATAAGTAAAGATTAATACATTACAGACTTGCAGTTCATGCGTAATTTATTTTATACGTATTTTCTTTTGTCAATTACCTACATTAAGAGTAATATTCGTTTGTCAAGCGGCGTCACCGCACCGATATGAACCGGTACTATTATTAAAGCTCATTTTTATATGGAATGTCGAAAAGGTTGATCTTAGTGAAGCGTTTAGTTATAGGCTAGCTTTGAGCTTCCTCGATATAGACAAATACTATTACACATTATGCAATTTTACAATAAAATACTAGTGTTAAATAAATTGTTATTGCCATTAATTCTGTAAGCTTACAAATGCGACATTAGAGATAACTTCATAATTTCTGTAAACTACATATATAACAATTATAAACGTTACCTGATGTTTAATAATGCTTAAATTGTATAAAAGTTTAGAGATCAACATACAAAAATGGAAATATAGTTATAAAATATTTTATTTTAATTTAATTTTAGTTCTAATTTTAAGTATATATTTATTAATATGTAAATTTTATTAAATAGTTATTTCCACTAACAGTCTTAAGTTATTAGTACAATATAAATCTATTGTAACACGTCTTGTGTAACACGACTATATATCTAAGTTAAGTTCAAATCATGAGGCAACAAATATTCGTAATGTGATATCATAAAATCCTAGTTTATTTAACAAGTAACCGCCAAAACGGAAAATAATCTAATAAATAGCCAACATATTGTTGTTGATTAGAGAAAACTGTAGCGGACTGTTGTTGTAAGTACATTTAGTCTATCGGGCAAGCAAATAAAAAGAAATAAATATTTAATATTCTCAAAGGTTACTTAATATTCTTAAAGATTATTTAGTATTAGTTAGTTTATTATCAGTTATAAAGAGGAAACTTTTAAATCTCAAAAAATATATACGAACGTATTTTGTTTATTACAGTATAGTACATTTTATTACAGTATAGTTTAATGTTTAATGAGAATCTAGAACTTCAAAAGAATACATGTCTAGCTATACAATGTCTGCAGTAAAGACTTACTCTAATAAGGAAGAGAAATAACGAATATGAACTGAACGTGGGTTTGCCTATCAACGGTTTACGCTATCGATCAGATCATCTAGTAAACGATTGGTCATATATAGTAGCAGCGTATAGCTTACAAAGACTAGAACAAATAATCCGCAAATTGAACAACATCGAATTAAAGATTTCAATAAGACTGCAACATAAATAGAATACATTAAGAAATATATATTAATATGTATTATGTATGTATATATAGTTATAGGAACCTATTGTTGAAAGTAAATTAGTAACAACATATCTTGTAATATCTTGTGTAGGTTATGTAATTGATAAACTGCTGTGTCGCCTGTATGAAATCGTAGATAGGTAGTAGTGTCAAAAAAAGGGTTTACGTCACAATGTAGGTTTCATGTCTGAATTCAATAAATACGTACGGGGGTGGCTGTTGCATATCAGATGAGTAAATAAAAATTATAATATATAAGTTTGAGTGTGTTTGTTAATAAAAATATACAATTATAACAAATCACAAATAAATATATATACAAAATTTTGTAATTAAGATGCATTGTTAATTACGGATATTTTTATAATTTCGTATAGAAAGTGCTATAAGTTAAATTCTTCAGTGCTTCATAAACATGAAGATTACAGATTGAAAAATATACTAAATACCAATAACACGACGTGACACTTCCGTATGAGTTTAGTAGTTGTTAAAAAAAGGAAGAATAAATATTAATTGGAAAAATTAATACATATTAGTATATCTTATTTTATATAGTCATGATTTGTTTCGTATAGCTTATTTTTGTTCCCTATTCATTATTAATATTATTATTATGTATTATTCTATATTATTCTATGAAAGCTACGATATATAATACTGTGTGAGCTATCAGCTAGTGTTCTACAATTCTATGAAAGCTAGAATACAAAACGTGCTGTGTGAATTGTTGTAATATAAAAATATTTAAATACACAGAATATCGAAGTAAATTTAAGAGGTCCATAAAATAAGACCGTTTGAGTTAGTAATAATTTTAAGTTCGCCAAAAGAATTCTATTATAATTGCGGACAGGTGATTGGAGTTATTCAAGTTAAATATGTTATCTTTAAGTTTGAGGTTAAGTTACTGGTTATAAGTCAAAATTAATAGTAACGAAACGGTATTGTAATTTGAAAACAGTGGGAATCACTTCTCAAATACGCACGAGGTTAATGATATTGTAAATAAACACAGTATTAAAGTCTATATCAGTTGTTACGAATCTTTTCTTGACCAAGGACCACTTTTATATCATTCTTGTTAACAGAAACCACTATGAAGGTATAATAAAAATGAACAAACTTTAATAACCAACTCAATAGGAGCTTAAGTAGAGCATAGAGAGAGAAAGACATAATAATGTTTTAGCAAAAATTTTCTGTAATTTTGTATTAATAGAATTTCTCAATAAATATTAATAAATAAATAAATGAACGTATTTTAATAAATTAAAACGTAAAAACATTTTTTGTTGATTGAGGAAATAATTCTACTGTAGGCAAACGTTGTATTGGGCTTCACCGAGCCAGGGGCTCCACTACCGCTCTTTTCACTCACTGCACGGCTTACCTACTACTATTTTGTCTGCTGCGGCTGGCGACTGGTGGACAACTAATCATTGCTTTATATTGTTCTTCTGAATAGTCTTAGGAAGTAAAACGCTTTCGTATTTACTAAGCTAGTATATTATGAGCAATCCGAAAGAATATAAAATATGTATATGAGTTGAGTGCACTGAGCTTAGTAATAGTTGTGGAGATTATTTAAGTTTCTTATAAAACATATTTGACATAACTTTGTGTGACACAGCTCTCTGTGGCTAAAGACATTTATATATATAATATATAAAAAAAATCTGTGTGATAATAAATAATCCTGTGTGGAAAAAAATCTGTGTGATAATAAATAATCCTGTGTGGAAAAAGATCTGTGTGATCATAGATAATCCTGTGTGGAAAAAAATCTGTGTGATAATAGATAATCCTGTGTGAAAAAAAATCTGTGTGATAATAAATAACCCTGTGTGGAAAAAAATCTGTGTGATAATAAATAATCCTGTGTGGAAAAAAATCTGTGTGATAATAAATAATCCTGTGTGGAAAAAGATCTGTGTGATCATAGATAATCCTGTGTGGAAAAAATCTGTGTGATAATAAATAATCCTGTGTGGAAAAAGATCTGTGTGATCATAGATAATCCTGTGTGGAAAAAAATCTGTGTGATAATAGATAATCCTGTGTGGAAAAAAAATTCTGTGTGATAATAGATAATCCTGTGTGGAAAAAGATAATAGGTTCTGTGTGGTTAAACATTTATCTGTGTGATTGTAGATAATCCTGTGTGGTAAAATATTAATCTGTGATTATAGATAATACTGAGTGGAAAAAGATAATACTATGTGGTTAAAGATTAATGTGTTAAAGAAAACTGTTATAAATTGAATTTTGTCTCTATTTAAACATAAATATCCAAAAAATATTAACAAAATAATGCTTGCAGTTATAATATAATATTGGTAAAAAATGCTAACTTTGATGTTGATCGCACTTATTTATTATAGGATTTTATATTCTATGTGTTCTCTGCCTACCCTGGTATGTCCGGGATATAGCGTAACGCTAAAAAAATTCTATGTGCATATCAATTCTTTTATTTTTCAATTTATGATAAAAATAAATGATGCCAAAAAAAAGAGTCTCGTAGCAATTCAGAAATTAACATTGTTTTGTAATAATTTAAAAAATCAGTTGAGAAAGTTGTATCGAGTATAATTTGTCCAATACAATATTACTGCTTTAAAATTTTATGTTACAGTTTGATTTACGAAGAAAAGGCGTATTGGTGATGATGATAGCAGCGAGTGCCAGACCAGCCGTGGGACACGGCTTTGCAGGATGGCCGAGTGTTAAACAGCACGACCAAGACCATATGGAATATTTCTATCTATTATCATATACTTATTTTAGTACATTAAAAGAGTATGTTATTATCAATTTAATTATACATAATAGTATTGGCACTAATTGGCAAATTGAGTAGATTCATTAACTTTATTTATTTTATAAGTTTAACATATAAGAAGTACTGTTAAAAATCACTAGCAACACTCTATAGAATTATTCAATTTCCTTTTGCGTAACTTTTATTTTAAGACCTATAAACAATGTTATTCTCAATTCAATTATAGCTAATAATTAATTACACATTTAATTATATAGTATATGGATGAATACATTATGTAAAAGAGCCACTGTTGAGTTTCTTGCCGGTTCTTCTCAGTAGAACTGCCTTCCGAACCGGTGGTAGCTTCTTTTTTGTTTCCATGTTAATTCGACGATTCAAAAGTGCTTATAAGAGTTTATTTGAATAAGTAATATTTTGAATTTGAATACTTTAATGATTGTATAAATTTATCATATAAAAGTTGCTCATTTGACAGTATGTCCAAATATATATAAATAGACAGTTTCGTTAGCCATGATCAGTCGAATAGACTAAACAGAATGTGACGCTGCTCGTTTTATTATTCCCATATTCAAACCACTACTGGAACACTATCCGTAAAATTCTATTATTACTACATGAAAATTTTGACTAAATAAAAAAAAAATTAACACTGATTTAACTGATTCACGCTCAAAGCAGGGTAGACAGAGGAAACCTAGTGTTAAGATACTCCGTTCCCTACTTTCCGTAGAGTTCTGAAGGCATTGCGTTATGAGTGGCGGAACTCAACGCCACGCTTTGCCTCGACACCAGAGCGAAGAAATGTAAATATATATTTTATTTCCTCGAGTGGGGATCGAACCACAACAAGTCGATTTTACAATCACATTTTTTGTCCCTGCGCCACGACTGGCCTCAGAACTAAATGTCAATAGTTATTTTTTAATTCAATCCAAAAACTATCCACCCTAGTAAAACTTGTCACACGTCAGCTGTCAACGGTCATCAATTATGGTAAAAAGTTGTCGTTGCGTAAATATTTATTTAAAATTATTATTATTTAAATTGAAACTGATTTTGTAAAATTGCATCGAAAAATAAATTATGCATTTAATTAATGATAATGAAATAACTATTATTCGTTATCATATGTTTTAAGCTTCGGCCGTGTCGCTGCAATCTGCGGTTAGGTCAAATATTAATATAATGCCTGGAATAAGTGAATAGTAAGTATATAGCTAAACATGTAAGTAAAATCAGTACCTACATTAACCCCTCGTTCGCACGGGAGACAAAAAGTAGCGGCGTAAAAACCCGGCGAAAGAGATTTTATATCGCGTACAATTTGCCTGTTCAAACGAACGATTTTAAATCACATCATTTCATCCGTCTTTCACGGCAGTAAGACGTGGAAATGGTTAAAACAAAAGTACTAACAGTATCGATTTTTTAAATAAATAAATTTTCTTCACGCTCTATCTCATACACAGCAGGGTAGGCAGAGTGTTAAGACACTCCGTTCCCCACTTTCTGCCGAATTCTGGAGGTATTGCGTGTTGAGTGGCAGAACTCAATGCCGCGCTTAACCTCGACACCAGAGCGAAGAAATGGAAATATAAATTTAAGTAAATATTTCATTTCCCCGAGTGGGGATCGAACCCGTAACCGTCGCGTTACAGTCACATCCTTGTGCCGCTGCGTCACGACGGCCTCATTTTATATTAAATTTGTATTAAAAAGTAATTTTTTAGATATAAACTATATGTTGAAAAAAACAAGAGAAAAATAATTCATAGTTAATTTGTTAGTAACTAATTTTTGTATCGTTCAAGTTTGTGATGTCAGTATTTAATTAACTAATTAATCAGCTTCACGCTGTATCCCGCACACAGCAGGGTAGGCAGATGGAACCTAGTGGTAAGACACTCCGTTCCCCACTTTCTGCCCAATTTTGAAGGCTTTGCATTTTGAGTGGTGGAAATCAACGCTGTTCTTTGCCTCAACACCAGAGCGAAGGAATGGAAAAATAAACTTAAATAAATATTTCATTTCCTCGAGTGGGGATCGAACTCACGACCGCCGCGTATCATCACATCGCTGTGTCCTTATAGTATTTTATTGATAATAATTAATAATAATCTATATTAATTGTAAATTTAATGTAATTACAATTTTATTTTAGAAATAAAGATTTTATATTATAATTATTATAAATGCCTTAAATTATTATCTTACGTTTAAAAAATACTGCCGGAATGACCGAGGCCCAGTTTTTTTGTAAATTATATTTTCAAAAATTAAAAATGATATTTAGATAATAATTATATATTGAAAAAAAAAGAAAAAAAGGGGAAAAATATAAAAAAAGAAAAATAACCCTCGACGCGAACCAAGGATTTCTGCTCGTGAGAACTTCCGATTCCCCAGTTGAGCTATTATAACTACGGTGCAATTTGTGAAATTTGCCTTTGTATACTAATAATATTTTGTAGCCTTTTTACATTTTTTAAAACATTGATAATAGGTCAAATAACATCATTTTCTAAAAATGAAACCTTACTAGATCGATTTATCGCTCTCCAAAAATCTAATTATTGGAATTATAGAAGTTTCTCGTAAAAATATTTTTAGTTTTAATTAAAGTTTCTGTTTTATTGTCATAGTTAATCTTTATTATGCCCACATAGTGGTACCTGCTACTAAGAATGACATAAAAGTGGTCCTTGATCAAGAAAATGTTGGGAAACCCTGATATAATGAGTAACTCGGGATTTATATGCGACGACATCGTAGCCACTTTCCGTTGCCACAAATACGCGTACGACCACTTTGAATGTTCGCGGCGTACTGACCGTAATGCAAGCGACTTTTTGTCTCTCGTCAGAGCAGCAGTAGGGAGTTCCATATGTTCTATTTCAGTCGCCGAGCGCTTGAAATGGAGCAGCGCGCGAAGAGATTTTAAATCGCTGCTAAATTTTATCGCTCCATTTTAAGCGCCCGGCGACTGAAATAGAACATATGGAACTCCCTGCTAGTGTTGGGCGTTACTGTTATATTTTTATAATGCATTATTCATTATATTATATTTTTTTAACTATTATTTTAAACTGTTGTAATATATACAATATATATTGTATATTATTTTCAATGTAAATACCATGCAATGACAAAATGTACGAAGCTCAGACTAATATTTTTGTTATTAGTTATTTTAATGTAAGTAATATTTGGCCTTTCTGCCATTGAGTTAAAGGTCATATTTATGCGAGGTTATACGATGTGAAGTTCGCCATAATTATTTTATTTGACCTTGGCTGAACTCAATGTAGGCCGAACAACTACTAAATATTTCCGATCATTACCGAACCGGGGCGCCACATGCTATTTTCATAGCAGATAATGAATATTATTTACTGTTATTTATAACAGTCGGTGTTGAAAATAAACAATAATTAGAACATTAGAAATTTATAATGAATTATATTATCTGTTGTTTGTTATAACGCCCAACGTTACTCCCTACTGCTGTTCTGATGAGAGACAAAAAGTCACTTGCATTAGGGTCAGTACGCCGCGTGCATTCAAAGTGGTCGTACGCGTATTTATAGCAACGGAACGTGGCTACGATGTTGTTGCAGATAAAACCCGAATTTCTCATTATATCAGGGTTTCCCAACCTTTTCTTGATCAAGGACCACTTTTATGTCATTCTTGGTAGCAGGTACTACTGTGTAGGTATAATAAAGATTAACTATGATAATAAAACACAAACTTTAACTAAAATTAAAAATATTTTTACGAGAAACTTTTGTAATTCTCCGCGAAGGCAACTCTAATCTGAATCTCGAAAACGGCTCCAATAATTAGATTTTTAGAGAGCCATAAATCGATGAAGTAAGGCTTCATTTTTAGAAAACGATGTTATTTGACAAAATATCATTAGAATACAAAGGCAAATTTCACAATTCATACCGTAGTTATAGTAGCTCAACTGGAGAGTCGGGAGTTCTTACAAGCAGAGTCCTTCGTTCGCGTCGAGGGTTATTTTTCCTTTTTTGTTGTATTTTCCCCCCTTTTTTCTTTTTTTTAAATATATAATTATTATCTAAATACCATTTTTAATTTTTAAAAATATAATTTCCAAAAAAAAATCGGTCCTCGGTCATTCCGGCATTATTTTTTAATCGTAAGAAAATAATTTAAGGCATTTATAATAATTATAATATAAAATCTTAATTACTAAAATAAAATTGTAATTACATTAAGTTTACAATTAATATAGATTATTATTAATTATTATCAATCAAATGCTATGTGGGCACAAAGATGAGACTGTAACGCGGTGGTTGTGGGTTCGATCCCCACTCGAGGAAATGAAATATTTATTTAACTTTATATTTCCATTCCTTCGCTCTGGTGTCGAAGCAAAGAGCGGTGTTAAGTTCCGCCACTCAGCACGCAATGCCTCCAGAATTCGGCGGAAACTGAGAAACGGAGTGTCTTAACACTAGGTTCCCTCTGCCTACCCTGCTGTGTATGAGATAGAGCGTGAAGCAAATTTATTTATTTAAAAAATCGATACTGCTAGTACTTTTGCTTTAACCATTTCCACGTCTTACTGTCGTGAAAGACGGATAAAAAGTGATTTAAAATGGCTCGTTTGAACAGGCAAATTGTACGCGGTATAAAATCTCTTTCGCCGGGTTTTTACGCCGCTACTTTTTGTCTCCCGTGCGAACGAGGGATAATATATTTTGGAGGAGGCGATTAGAATTTTATTTATAATTTATTATTTTACAATTTGCCTGAATGATTAAAAAATTTGATTGTGAATTTTATAAAAAAAAAACAAAATAAACAGCTTCATGCTGAATCCTGTAGATTCATAGATAGTACACATTGAATAAATAATGTATGTGAACATTGGACATAAGCCAAAAAGGTCTATTCGTAAATTTTCTCATATTTAGGAAAACTTTACCAGCTTCTACATTTCTACATACGAGTATATGTAACTACATACTGTATCGTATGAAATATTCTTTTCTTTCATTTGTAAATTACGCCTCAATATACATAAAAGAACACAACTTTATTAAGTAATCTACAGCTACACCGCCATTGAACGAGCCAATATTATAGTATTTTCACATTTAGCTATATTGATATCTAGTATAAATAACATAAAATAAATTCTGTGATGAAATTTAATCAAAAGATGACAAATTTTAAAGTTTTTTATTTCAAAAACAAATAAAATCGAAAATCTTGCTATATTTTTAAAAAAGATAAAAATACATGTGAATAAATTAAATGAACCCTTACAAAGAATTTAATTTAAAGTGAAGTGAAGCAGAAATAAAAATAAAACAGAAAACCTAAATAATATATCTACTTAAACAAAATAATAAAAAAAAAACAACAACACAGAATACAAATTTTACCAACATTTCATAAAGAATTCGTCGCGTGTTATTAATTTTACAGCAAAAGTTTTAAAGCAATTAGGCTTGCGAATGAAAAATGTGACGTAAAATGTCTCCCAGTCAAGTGATATTGAAGAGGCTATTTCTTTTGCGCTCGCGTTATAATGACGAGAATTTCCACCCACTTCCATAATGGTACCTATCACTTACTGACTCCGGACTTAAAAAGAAAGCAAGTAAACCTAACGCTTTTATATATTTTTTTTTAACTCCTCACTCCCTGGAGTGCCCCTGCGATTTTATACAGGCGACCCAACAGATTATTGTTTATATTAGTGAATATAATATTAGTAATAATATTTAAAACATATATAAATTTAATAATATAAATATAATAATAAGATAATATATATATAAACACGCATACACATATACATACATACATACACATACATGTATATACATATATATACACACACACATATACATGTACACATACACAATACATATATATTATTTATGTTACTGTGTTGTTGAGGTCTTTAAGTGTGCTAAAGATGTGAGATATAAATTTAATAAATGATTTTAAGCAATTCTCGTTATTTATTAAGCTATGTAGGATAAATGGCGTTTCTATGTTGTATATGTTGCAAGTAATTATGTGTTCCGATCTTTGTGAGCTATATCTATGACAATATTTTATTAGGTGAACGAGATTTTGAAATGAGTTATTTGTACACGGGCATATGTTATTATTTTTTATTTTAAATTTATTTAAATATTCCAGGTGGAAGCCATGACCTGTTAAATACTGCGTTAAGTAAAATTGTGTTATGGATGGTAGCAAATTAATATTATTAAGGGATTTTATTATTTCAATGTTATTTAATATGGATCTTGTATGAAGGCCGGTTTCCGCGGCTACGTATTCTTCATTTGTTTTAATCATTGTGTCATTTTTAATTAGGTTTTTCACGTAACTAATAGGAAAACTATTATAATTATATGGTATTTGTGAATTTGCAGCGGACTTTGCCGCCATGTCTGCGGCTTCGTTCCCATATAGGCCAACATGAGCTTTAGTCCATACGAAAACTACACTACCGACCTTTCTGATTTCAAATATATATTTATGGATTGTGGCTACTAAAGGGTTAGTGTTTTCTCTGTTGTTTATTACAGTTTTGTATTTGATTGCGTCGCCCCAAATTCCGGCAGCGTATGTGATTGTGGGCTCAATAACGTAATTAACGCTTTTATATTTGAAAGAGCAGAGTTGAGTTGCTTTACGTCGATTTATTCAGTATCAGACGGTTGTTGTAAATATTTATATCTCTTTTATAAGAAAAGTGCTAGACTTTTTATAATAAACAGCGTCTATTCAATTTAATCTATTATCGTTTCTGGAAGAATTCTAGAAACAAAGTGTAGTATTACTTTAATTAAATATAATTCAAATATAGTTATATGCTGAATTTAATATAAATTTCTGTTAAGCATTAAATAAAACTCCCTGTTTGAGATCAGTTGTGGCGCAGGGGCACTAGCGTGTGACTGTAAAGGCGACATGTTGTGGGTCGAGGAAATGAAACATTTTCATTCCTTCGCTCTATCAAGGCAAACCGCGGCGTTGAGTTCTGCCACTCAATGCATAATCCTTCTAAAATGTAGCAGGAAGTGTCTTAACACTATGCTCCCTCTGCCTGCCCTGCAACATGCGGTATACAGCGGAAACCTGAAATAAATAAATGAAATTGAATATTTATATATTACAAACTTTACATAAACCCTACTTTCTACGACTGTAAATATTTTATACGTACCTGTAAGCATTATGTCTAAAGGATCAAACATTTTCATAAGTTAATTTCCGTCTATCTGTAAGAAAAATAAGTGCCATTTCCATTTTTTTTTAATCAACTGACACCGTTACAAATTGGGCGTAGATAGAATGTCCTTTAAACTCTGTCCGTCGTTCGCGATGAGGCAATTACGCCAACAAATGGCTCCAGATGAGCTTTTCTTGCTTATTATAGATATACATATATAACAGTATCAAAGTCTTAAATAAATATGGTAATAAATGAGCTACAGAATGAGAAAAAATATGGTTACGGCTCACAGATATATCTCTATATAAATAGAAATACAATTCCAGTCGAACAGTAAGTTAAAAGATAATAATTACAAATGATGTCTTAGCTTTAGCTTCACGCTATATCTCGTATATAGCAGGGTAGGCCGAGGGAACCTAATGGTAAGACACTCCGTTTCTTATTTTCCGCCAAATTTTTTGAGGCCTTGCGTGTTGAGTGGCAAAACTCAACGCAGGGCTTTCACCTTGGCGACAGAGCGAAGAAATGAAATATGAATATATGTAGATAGAGGAATAGCCTTCAAAAACATCTACGTGTAATTTTTATGTTGGTATGCTATAAAACAATGAAAAAAACCTAACGAAATAATTACAACCATCACGCGGAACTATTTTCGTTATTAGTTACGCAAGCTCTGCATTGTTGGAAAGCGTCAGAATATATACAGATTTTTTTTCATGCAGTATAGAAAAGAGTGTGTTTATAGCCACAACTTAAAAAACTTATGTGATTCTTAAATTCTATATCTTTCAGTCAAAATTCTAATATTATTATTTGCACGTAAATACTATTTTCAAAGAAGGTATAAATCAAATGTCAAATAAATTTCTAATTTACCCTGTATATGGGACTTACATTATAATTGAATCGATTTCGCGTAAGCTTTGCCCTAATGCATATTCATAATATTGTAAAACAATATTATGTTATTGTATAATCCACTACGTATTCCATATATTGTTTGGGCACGTTTCTATGGCGCCTGTAGAATATTCGAAAACAACGAAACGAAATTGAATACGTTACGTGACGAATATGGCTGAAAAATCTCAGTATGTATACGAATATGTATACTTTTAGATTCTCTTCTTTCTTCTTCTTTCAGAGTTCAGTTTGTTAGTAGTTCAATTTATTAGCTCACTATTATTAGAATATATCATACAAATTTAACTTTTCATAATATTATTTTTTTGAAAATTCTTTACAATATCAACAAACTTGAGATCAACAAATTTTAAAATTTAATCAATAAAGAAATAAACAATATATAATAATTTGAATGTATATAAAAATTATTCATTCTATTCCTGTTAAACGACTATTACCAAGAGCACCTCTTGTTTTACACAATTTTACACTATTTGCATTTAATTCCAATGTAGCACTTAAATATCGACAAACATGTGTCATTTACAAACAGAAGGACTACTTGTGCTAATGACCAATTAGAATAAAACGTTACTTCAATTTGTAAAATAAATATTGTATTACACAAATGTTTTGTAAACATGTAATCGGGAATTGGATGATTTATGGAATTAGTATATTTTTATTTTTTTCTGCTTCACGCTGTAGCAGGGTAGGCAGAGGGAGCCTAGTGTTAAGACACTCTGCTCCCCACTTTCCGCCGAATTCTGGAGGTATTGCGTGTTGAGTGTCGTAACTCAAAGTCACATTTTATTTTATTTTCATTTTATTTTTATTTTTTTTTTATTTCACGCTTGTACCCCTGCGTCAAGTTTATTACATGCTTTGAAATAACACTAAATAAAAGTTGTTGCGATAATCTTTTGTCTACTTTTCCATTAAAATTCTACATGTTACATGATTTATTTTTAAACGTGTACTAAAATTAATAGTAAAAAATGGACATATGATGCAACGACATTGAACATGAATTATGTAAATATTTGAATCACTATATTCTAAATCAAGCCGTGCATTTTAAACAACAGCAAAAAATCTGAATAAACATCGTTCCTCAACGTTTCCCGCCTTCTAATGAGCAACGCGGAGAAAATGCAGCTAATTGAAGAAGGAAAGCTAACAAGAGAAACTTGTTGGACAAATTTATAAATAAAATACGTCTTAACTTATTATAATATTTAATCATGAAGTCATGTTGTACAACAATGAAACAGGTGTACTGAACTGAGGATGTGGATACGATGCCCAGTCATGTAAATTTGGTATATGTGTTTTCCCACTTTTGTCTCGTTAAACATATTATGTCTATATATTCCGTCATATAGCACACATATATCTTAACCATAGGTTCCCAGGTTCCCTGTGCCTACCCTTCTATGTGTGGAATACACCGTGAAGCTAAAAACGTATTATAAAAACAGTTTTAATCATAAGAAGCTAAAAAGTATATTTTAGTTATACTTATTTCAACACGATATTTGAAAGCTAATAGATTCGTCTATATACAGATAATTAGTAATTGTTTGCTGAAGAACCATTTCGAAATTGACATTTCAATTATGTCCATCAATTAATAATGTTTTTCATAAATTGTGCTTACACAGTTCAAACTAAGATAAATTATTCCACAACTATAACAGTAGAGGAACCTATAAGCAGTTTCAGAAAAAAAATTAAAATATAAAAGAATAAGAAAACTTTCGACATAATAATCGCCTGTTACTAGACTTTGCCAATATTATGTTAAGAATATAAATAAATGACAATGAAAACTATGTCAAAGTGCGGAAAGACGTGTATTGATCACGGTTATTTCCTTGAAATAACCGTAAATTCTTACGCAGTGTAATAAAATCGATCACTCATAGTAAAGTCGATGCGATTTATGGTGTTGGTGTCTGAGAAATATTTGTTGTATATTTCCTTTTAGTATTTCTCATATTGTGGGTCGCGACATATTTATATGTCACGTGTAACGACCAAAGGTTCAGAACCTATTTTGGATTTATCCTTTTTCCAAGTAATGTAGCCCTTACAGAATTTTTAAAGCTTTTATATGAAGTGCCTTTATAAGTATTCATCTTTATATATATTTTTTATAATAATTATTGTCGAAACGCCTTTTGTATTATTTGTTTTGTTAATATCATCTTTAATTTATAACGTCATATCCCTTTCATTTAAAAATAAAACAGAGATAAACACGCAATAAGTCTAAATAAAACAATGATTCATTGTGATTCATTTCTTAGTGTATTCTACAACGCCATTTAATATATATGGATTAAGAAACAATTTAACAATTGAACACCACAATCGAACATGGCTCCTGCTATATACTCAGACAAGTTCATCGAAAATAACAAGAAGAAATGTTCCGAAAAAAAAAAACAAAATGTTATGAACACAACAAATATGTTGTATGTATATTTGTTGTGTTCATAAATATTATATACGTATTTGCAGTTTATGCGGATGTCCTTAAAAGGCATAAATGTGTTTTATATTTACTTTCCTTCACTCCTCATCTAAATTGTCTCATAAACACAAGTTAATGTAGTTACGTGAAAGTATTACTAAAATAAAAAAGTCTAGCTAAGTTCACTGATTTATTTCAGTAAAAAAAGTGATATTTCCTGCTTTTTACGATTATTAAGTTATGGAAATGAAAAAAAAATCCAGTCTAGGCTGAAAGAATAGATTTTCTTTGTTTTTTGCCTCACTCACAATAATAAACCTCATTAAATTAGCGCTTAAGGAGTGATTTTAATGTGAATTGCCTTAAGTGTATGATAATATCGAAGACATTGTATTTTTGAATATTAACTGAAGTGTCCCCATTATCGAGAAAAAACCTCTTAATCATACATACATTATAAAATAGGTGCAAAGAAAGAAGTGTAAAATGAATATACATGAGATGTAGATCAGATCAGAGAGTTTCTAAGCTACCATTTAACATTTTTAAAAATCACAGTGATGTAAAACTTATTTTTAATGGTTCTCAGCAACTTTCGCGACTTTTATGAGGACCAGCTTTCAATGGAAATTAAGTAGTTTGCCAGAAAACAGACAGACAGTTTATGTTTAGACTTTTTAGTTGAATCAATCGTCAGGTGGATATTATATTTGATCAAGATTTTGACAATTTTACAAATTCAGTCTTATATATTTAATAATTCAATATATTTAAGTATATAAATAAAATCAATCTGTGTCAGGACAGTGGAACCCAAGACAGCTCTTTTATAATATGTTTTCCTTGACTTTTATGGTTTGGTGGAGAAACTTTGTTGATTCTATTTAATATTTTTATCGTGTTTTCTTAAATTATTTCTTTTCTAAATATTTAAAGTAAACTACTTTGGCGTTCGTTAAATTTCATCTTATATTTAAAATGTCAAATTAAATTTAATAGACTTTAAAATATATCTGTAGAATTTGTAATTTAACTAATCAGTTTAACCCTTTATTTGTAAGGAGTATAGACTATTCCGAAGCCAACTGTTTCATTTACGTGCCCTGAACAATTCAGATGCGGGTCACGGAACAGTTTGCATAATGACCGCGACTAAGACGGCGTCCGGACGAGAAGGGAAACAAAAATATTGTGGAATAATGTAAATTCGCTATCTTGTCACCGCCGAATTAGGGCAAAGTATCATTGTATATTGGCACATTAATTCTAAGCAGTTTATTCATCACTAGCGCCGTGCCGTGGCTTCGCTCCCTTAAACTAATAAGTTAAAATTTTACATAAATTGTAGCCTATGTGCTATTCTGGTGTATAAGCTATATATCTGTAAAGTTTCATCGAAAAATCTGTTCAATAGTTTTTCATGAAAGTAGAACAAACATCCATGCTCACTAACTTTTATATTTATAATAGTAGAAGGAGTTTTATTAGAAAGTACACACATACACACACAAACACACGCATATTTTTATGTTACCTTACTTTATAATTAATCTTTTCTATTTTATTGTAAATTTTGCTCTGTTTTATTTATGTATTTACAACAATTCGTAATTCATTTTTTGATAGTAAGCAACGCTTGTGAGGTGGGCCTAAATAGCCACGACAGTGTTTCACTAATGCGGTTATTTTATTATCGTACAAATTATTTCTTGTATAACTTTGCTAAATGTTTGAAATAAATAAATAAAATAAAATAAAATAAAAACAGTATGTATACAATGTGAGCTGCTGTTTGACGATTTTTTAATGATTCGCTTTGCTAATAACTTCTCTTTCCCGTTCTCAAAGAAAAGTTTCACCTAACAAGCATAAAAGCAAAATGCTTAATTTTCTACTTTATAGACAAAAAAAATAGTAAAAATTTTCATATAAGTTTTCTTTTATAAAATGAGACAGAGCAACCTTTTTTAATTTTTGCCTTATTTTGATATACTCATATATAACGTGACTCGACTTGTTGTCAATATTGTTAATCATACTCGTACATACATACATATAGGAATATGGTCTAATGAAATCAAGAGGAAATCCTTATGAACATTTTATTCAAATTAATAGCCAATATTTTATAGTTTTTTTTATGTTATTCTGATTGTAATATGAAATGATCGATGGCTTCAAATATCTTAATCAATATTCTTATTGAAATTTATAGTACCTTGGGATAATATCGTCGTTTCGTGCTTGTTATCATAAATCCGCTGCTAGTAATTAAGTTACATTTAATAATATTTGCGATACACAAGGGTAATATGTTAAATATTATTATTATAATTTCTCTAAAGTTTTTAACATGTACATACATACGTAATATTGTAGATTATGTAGTAATCTATATAATTTTTCTTTCTATTCTTTGATTAGAAAAAATATTTCCAAGAAAAACCACACTCGCCCATTTAAGACACGGTCGAAAATATATTGAATTTATAAACAAAAATTGTCTACGACGGACTAATTTTTAATATCAACCTAACGAAAACGAAAAATATATTTCTTAAGATTTTGAAAAAAAATTAAATCAACTTCACGCTGTATCCCGCACACAGCAGCCTAGTGTTAAGACACTCCGTTCCCCACTTTCTGCCGAATTCTGGAGGTATTGCGTGTTGAGTTGAGTCTTAAGATTTTAGTTAGGTACAATAACTTTCAAAGCTTCAAGAAAAAGCTTATTAAACGAAATCTCAGACTTTAATTTTATTCACAAAGTAATGAGTGGATTACTTTCCTTCCTTTAGTTAACAACAAAAACTAGCTTATTTTACAGAAAAATATTCTCCCGGTCCATAAATTAAAATTTTGTAAGAAAATATCAAATTTAGCTTGGATCCAATTTGGTGTAAATATAATTATTGCGAAAGAAAGGGAAAATGAAAATTCTTGTGAATAAAAAGTTATAACATGACGATATAGGAAAATGACGATACCTGACAAGTACTTTAATATATTACTAGCGGCCCGCCCACGGCTTCGCCCGCTTAAAATACATGATTATTGATTTAAGCAGAATTGATTGACAACTATAATAAAATAAAATAAATAAATAAATCAGCTTCACGCTGTATCCCGCACACAGCAGGGTAGGCAGAGGGTGAAGGGTGAGAATGTTAAGACACTCCCTTCCGCACTTTCTGCCGAATTCTGGACAGCGTGTTGAGTGGCAGAACTCAACGCCGCGCTTTGCCTCGACACCAGAGCGAAGAAATGGAAATATAAATTTAAGTTAATATTTCATCTCCTCGAGTGGGGATCGAACCCACAACCAGTTGGTTTTACAGTCACACTTCTTGCCGCTGCGCCACGACTGGCATTGTTTACTTTATTGTATAAAATATTGTATAATAGTGCTTCAAAAATATATATTTTTATCAACAGTCATATAATCAAGACGTTTCGAATGTCATTCTTTAGCCAGGGTCATACCAGCGCGATTTCTATATAACATTCGCTGGCAAGCTAATGCCTTGAGTTCATTCAAATGACGATAACTTTTTTTTTAATGAACCGATTTTGATGAACTAAACTTTAGAACCTAAATTGAGTTAAAACAAAGCAATTGGTGAAATTTTCAAGTAAATCGGTTCAGTAGTTTCAGAGAAAAATGCGGACAACAATATGTCGACAGACAGACAGACAGACAGACAGACAGACAGACAGACAGACAAGAAATTCAAAAAAAATCTTTTTGCTTTCTATTAGTCTTTTTAAGTGTCCCTCTATCCATTTCAGTCAAAATTACTAAATGTACAGACAAAATATTTTTACTGTCTTATTATATATAGAGATTAGGATTCTTAGAAGTTAATTCTTTTTATATAATATGGATAATTTGGAGTTCTATAATATATTATTCAGTTGACATAAACTTATGATGTTTTTAAATAAAATTAATAAAAACTAATAAATAATGTTTATGTTATACTACAAGATCAACTAAATCTTTATGCAAATGAACAATACATTGACCTTGTAACTGGTTTTTAATATTATGCCTTGATTCATTATTAACTCAAACGAAACATGTGATATCCGGTGTTTTAAAATCGAATACTTTTACATGGTGGACTTTTATTTATTGTTTTCTAAGATAATTCTAAGATAATAAACTTTTTCTTTAAAACACATTAAAAACTCACCTGAAGTCTCGACTGTATTTTAGGTAGATTACTCCAATTAATTTGTAAGCAAGCAATATAAAAATTGAATGTAAGTCGTATACCATGCATTATCGGAGTAAAAAATCTTTCATTCCAGACAGTGAGCCCGCATTTCCTTTAGAATTTTCGTAGTTGCTTTTATTACTTGTCTCTTGTTCAAAGTGTTGTGCACACATATAAACTCTTTAAGTGATAATACAGCATTAATAGCATTAATAATTCTAGCTCTATTTTTCTTTTAACCTGCAGTAAAACATTAGCTGATTGCGACACGTAGCGAAAATTATGTTTATAAGTAGGTTAAGTTCGTGATTTCATCCAGTTCGAGGTTCATTTATGAAAATCATAACATTCTTAAGGTAGGTTAAATAATTATTGAATAAACATTATTTACCCTTATATGTTGTATTTTTTTTTCAGCTTCACCTGTATTCCACATGTAGGAGCCGCCGAACTCTTGACGTATTGCATGTTGAGTGGCAAAACTCGACGCAGCGCTTTGTGTCTACACCATAGTGAAGCATTGAAAATATTAAATATTATCTTTCCTCGAGTGGTAATCAAACCTGTCGTGAGGAGTCAGGCCTCAAATATTTTATTTTAATTGTTTAAATAATAATAAATAAAAACAAACCATCACAATACACAGAAATCAATCCTTATCATATATCTATGTATATGAAGCCATCGATGGATCGTTCATTTCAGCAAAGATATCAAAGAGGATCGGTACCTACTGCGCTATCTACATCAAACGGCTTCCAGCGACCTTGAACAGACCAAGTGTGTTTGTGGCCACCACTCGAGATCCGCTCTAATTGCCACCTTGTCTTGTCTTATGATTATATCATAAGATCATCATATCGCAATTAAAATTACGATTGAGTATATATTTTAATTACGATATTTTATTTGGGATATCGTCAATAAATTTATCATAAAACAAATAACGATCGAGTCCTCTCTACGTTCTAACTAGCGATTGTAGATTAAATTCACATACTAAATATAATAAATAATGGATTTCTCCACTGAAATCCATTATTAATGAAAGTAAAATAGTGTTAAAGCCAGCTCTTCTTTAATACTATCTCAGCTAGTCTGTCGCACTCCGACACAGCAAAATTTCTATACGCCTATTAAATAATACCTGTACAGACTCCGCGAAAGCAGCGAGAAATTATTTGCAGATCCATTTCGGAATGTCAATTAATAAAACAAATTTATAAAGCATTCCAAAGAGTAAAACAGATTAAAACTTTTAATACTAAATCCAGTTGCCGACAAAACGGTGGCCCGGCAATTTATGTAGTAAGATTATTTCATTTTAGTCTTCGACTTATAATTAACTAGGAACTCGCCTGCGGCTTCGCCTGCCTAAACTTATTACTGTATTATAACTAAATTACATAAGATCTTTATATGTATTGTGACTTATATGCTACATAACTATAAAGTTTCATCTAAGTTCGCTAGGTTTTGCGTTAAAGATAAACAAACACACATCCATATATCACTGCCTCCAAAATACGGCGGATAATGGGGAACGGAGTGTCTTAAAACTAGCTTCTCTGCCTACCTTTCTGTGTCTGGGATATAGCGGGAAGCTGATTAAAGATTAATATATCTACGTTTTAGTGAATACGAAAACAGTCTTATAAGACCCAAAAGCAGATTTGAATTGAATACTTTTAATGATTTAACTGAGATGTAAGAAACTGAATTCATTGAAAGTCACTGAATTTTATAGCTCTTGTTTTTTTTAGGGTTCCATAAGCGTTTTTAAGGAATAAAGGAACCCTTATAAGACCACTCTGTTTTCCGTCTGTCTGTCTGTTTGTCTGTCTGTCAAGACCTTTTATCTTATGAACGCTTAGAGATATCGAGTTGAAATTCAAATCATTTAGTCAGTTCTACGGCCCCATGATTTCCTGATAAAAAACATATTTTATTATCGTAAAAACACATATTTCGACACTATAAAGGAAGTCAAAATTAATAGGATTCTTCCGGTTAACCTATAATTATGAAATTAGGCAACTAACATCTACAGGTAGTACTAGTTTAGGAAAAAAATCAGAAAACTATTAATTTGTATATGGCATGGTAGTAAAGCCGCTGCTAGTTCATGTAAGAGAATGTACTAAATGAGAGAGTTCTGGCTAAGATAAAACACAACAATTCACATTGTAGAACAATGTATAGAAGCAGGGATAGTCCATTTTCCTTGAACGACGATATCTATTGCGAATTTTTAATAAACTTGGTGTGAGATGATCTCTAATTAGATTTTAAAGGTTCTGGTACCTCACATGAAATCAAAGTAATAGCTGCTTGAATATGATGGGGTAGCTGGCTGCTTAAATATAATTCATTCAACATACATGTATATTTTTTAATCTACAAAGTTTCTTGTTTGCTGGTGTGGTATGCAGGGTGTGTACAAGTGCTAGTATCTAAAAACTATAATCAGAATTACTTTCTGTTCATTGTTTAGGTAGTGTAACTTACTTAATGTATTATGATGCCAAACAAATTTAGTTTAACAAGACTTTTGTAGAAGAATAACTTGTGGATAAATATAACAACAAGTTATTTGTTTTTGACATTTTTGTGTTATTCCACACTTAGGTATTAACAAAATTGTTGATGTGTTACTTTGTATAGATTGTACAGAAGGGCTTGGCTACAAAATCTTATATAATCAAATAAAAAAATATTTCTGGGTATTGTGGTATTTAAAGTTATTTTATTCTTGCAGCACAATTAATTATGTTTTACATGTCTTATTTACCTTATGAATAAAACACATAAAATAAGATAGGGTGGGACAGTATTTGTGTGCATCATTTCAATACATCTTTAATATAAAACACACAAAATCTCTTTTTCTGCCCCGGAATTGTCACATGTCACGGTGAATTTTATGGTATATCACATTTTATTTGTGGTTTTTTTTCTCTCCTGTTATATTCCTATAATATATTTTGTTATATACTGAAACAAAAATTAATATAATTACATAAATATTTCTTTACTCAAAATAAAATACTAATTGACCAAATATTCATATTTTTATATGTACCTGATTATCTGATTCAAATTAATTTGAGCCTACCATGAACTCATAAGGGAGTCACACCGCAAAGTCACCGTCATTATTTGCTGGTACTGCAGTAGGTGGTGGGCCACTACCTGTTTTTAAGTAACTGTATACACGAAATACTTAAATATATTATACAAATTTATTTCATTAAGTAGCTAGTGTAAATTCTGCCAAATAGTTTTCGCGTTTTATTTTCAATAATTGAAAATCCTCTCTCTCACCAATTCTTTCAAGATCATCTATGGGATAGAAGCATAAGCATTGAAGTATAATAGGCGTATGAAAGTCTCCAAAACAAAACTTACGTGGTCCAATCAACTGTATCAGTAAAACCAACTTTATCATCCTCCAACCAATTCTCACTGCTTTGCATTTTTTACTCTTTACAATTTTCGATTCTCATGCTATTTTACAATAATAATTATGTAATATTTAAAATAAAACAAACGAGGGGCACAGAATACTATGTAAACAAATATTAGTATACTCTCGGTTGCATCATCGTAGATATCACTGAGCGGTAACTTACAATACCGCAAACAACAAAATATGATTTTAATCTGTAATAATGTCTATGATTAGACGTATTTGGTAAATTGATACACATTATCTGTAGTCAATTCGGTATACTTGACAAGCTTACTTGCCAATTTCATTGTAGTGGCAACATTTTAGCTTATAAACCGTACATTAGTTATAGAAGGCTTACAGAACTGTTATGAATACGCATTTTTAAATACGCATTTCAAACGTTTCATAAGCTTATAGAGCATTTTAACTAATTAACGTTTTAAACGTTTTATAAGCGTTTTTTATGAATAAGGCGGTAAGTATTTTACTTAATATCAACAAGAACTTTATAAACCAACCTATTTAAGCGTTTGTTCTTGCATCTTCGTACTGCGCTCAGCTGTGTAAAGTAAATATAATCAAAGTTGTATAATAGCAAGAGTGTGCTTACCCACCACTACTACATCTAATGGGAAAGTTTTAATACAACATGATAAGATGTTGTAAAGTAAGCAACTGCTATCTATAATGAATACAATATTAACATAATTTGCTACATACGTAATGTTATATATGAACATGCGTACATTTTACTTAGATGTTATGTATAACAGTTAAACACCCTTATTGTTCGAAGCAATCTCTTTTAGAAACCATTGTTTGATGGTTTTGTATTAAAGATTATGAATTATGTGTCACAGTTTCGACTACCACTACTGTATAATATGGAGGCAATAAAAGATTCACTTACTGCTATGAACGAGATGTTCAACATGAAGATGAATGAGTTCCAGCAAGAATTGCACAAATCGTCGTCCCCTATTACGGCATCTTCTTTGGCAGCTGATTTTAATAACTTTAAGAGTTTTACTCTCTCGGCACTGAATACCCTGCAGCGGCAGGTAGAACTTATTAGCCACGAAATGGATCGTCAGGAGATGCGTCGACGGAAGAAAATGTTGCTGTTCCATGGAGTAGCAGAAGAAAAATCGGAAGATCTGTTAGATAGAGTAGTCACTGTTATAGGTGATAATTTAGACCTAACTGATTTCTCAAGCTCCAGTATAAGGTCATCGTATCGGCTGGGACATCCTTCAGAGAAATTTCGCCCCATTGTAGTCAAGTTTATGGATGTTGCTACGCGGAATAAAGTTTGGTATGCCAAAACCAAATTGAAAGGTACTGGTGTTACACTATCAGAATTCCTCACAAAACCTCGGCATACAGCGTTTCTTGAGGCGAGAAAGCGCTTCGGTGTTACCAAGTGCTGGACAAGAGACGGTAACATTCACGTAATAACACCTGACGGAACAAAGCACAAGATTGAATATCTCTCAGAACTAGAGAGCTTAACTATCTCCAAATCACCACAAAACACAGTTTCCGTAAATAAAATTGCACAAAAAATAACAACTGCACGTCCGAAACGACTTGTCAAGAAATAATAATCATTTGTTTACTTTCTATCTGTCACCTACATATTGTATGTATAATTGATAACCTTTTATTATTATATGAATATTTTTTATTATGCTACCCACATGTTCTAAACTTTTTTCCTAAAATCAAAATAATCATTGAATAATATAAATAATAATAATGTGACTAAAATAATGTATCAGCCGTTTGGCTTTTATATGGTATCAGCCGTTTGGCTTTTATATGGTTATCGTTTCTGTACAATCTAATTGTACGAATCTTTAAAAACTCGAGATTATTATTATGTTATCGTTTTTTAAAACTTAGTGTATAATCTGATTATCTATGCTGTTATTATTGTATAGGGTTAATATTCATCTTTTTATTCATAAATAATATAAGGTATTTTTTAATAAATTCCTTCTGGCAACTGGCAGGTGGGTTAAAAAACTTAAAAAAACTTGTTAAATTTACTTTCATTTTATATACATTTATAAATTTATTTATATTAATTACTTATCTATTATACATTTGGAATTATATTACAATAATTGTATTATATAAAAAAATATAATTTATTTATATTTTATCGTATTATATATTGTATGTTTTTTTTTTTTTTTTACATATATACCTATTATTATCATTATAATTAATATAGATGTATGTATAAATATATATTTATATATTGTTTTTACAACTTTTTTTTTTTTTTTCTTTTTGTCAATATTAATAAGATTTCAATAATATTATTTAAATGTCTGAAACCTCCTCTGATAAGGAGGATTTGCCTTTTCTTTCTTTTTCTTCTGTTTCAGAAGATTTATCTAACAGTAGTTATCAAAGCATTCCTTCTTTAAATGATTGTTTGAATTTTCATCTCTCTCCTTTTCCAAAAAACCTAAATGTGGTTCACATAAATGCACAGAGTATTCCAGCTCACTATCCTGATCTTCTGTCCTCTTTTGAAAATACTAATGCGCACGCCATATTGATATCAGAGTCATGGTTAAAGCCCTGTCTGCCATCGATAGCTTATTCGTTACCAGGATTTCATCTGATTCGAAATGATCGCACAGGGCGCACTGGTGGGGGTGTTGCAATTTATCTTCGCTCTCATATACCATTTACAGTTCTCGACTACTCTCATTATAATGCAAGTGATGCCGCTAGACCTGAACATCTTTTTATTGAACTGTCGTTCACACATACAAAAATCCTTCTAGGAGTGTATTATAGCCCGTCACTTACTGTGGATTATTTCGAATCTCTTGAAATTCTGCTTGAAAAACTGACTCCTTCATATAAGCACTCAGTTATTATGGGAGATTTTAACACATGTCTGCTGAGAAATAATAGCCGAACGGCTCGGTTAAAGGCCGTTGTAAACAGTGTTAATATGCATATTCTGCCTCTATCCTCTACTCACTCATTTCCAAACTGTACTCCTTCTCTCTTAGATTTAATCTTAGTCTCTTCCATTGACCATGTTGAAAAGCATGGTCAATGTAATGCTACTGCATTCTCTTATCATGACCTCATCTTTCTTTCTTATAAAGTTAAACCACCGAAAGCAAAATCAAGAATTCTTCTCCAGCGTAACTTTGCGAGTATGGATTTAGAAAGTTTGCGGGAAGATGCTACAAAAATTGACTGGAACATGGTCTACACAGAAAGTACTGTAGAGAATCAGGTAGCTGTTTTCAACTCACTTATAATCCAACTGTACGATAATCATGCACCTATTAGACCTGTACGTGTTAAGCATCTACCAGCTCCCTGGCTTACGGAGGACATTAAAAAATTACAACAAAAGAAAATTAGTGCCAAAGCTAAATATAAAATCGACTCTTCAGATAGTAATCGTGAGAAATATGCTAAGGCTCGGAATCGATGTAACATGGTGTGTAGGGATAATCAACGACGCCATATCCATAAATCTGTTGTTGAAGAAGACAACACAGAAAAAGTCTGGAAATTTCTCAAGACAATTGGAGTTGGGAAGGCAAAGCAATACACCAATCCTTGTAATATCGACCTGAACAAATTAAATAAACATTTCTCTCCTTCTGTTACAATTGATGTAACCACTAAATTAAGTTCTCAGAATCAAATTCGTGCCTTGCCCACTCCTAAAAATCCTATTTTTAATTTCGCTCAATTTACCGAAAGTGATGTTAAAGAGAATATATTGGCGATTACATCTGACGCTGTTGGCTCTGATTGCATTAGTCGTAAAATGATCATACCAATCCTTGACATTCTAATTCCTGTTCTTACCAAAATTTTCAACTTTTCCATAAATACCGGGACCTTTCCTTCACCTTGGAAAGAGGCCCAATTAACTCCTTTGCCTAAAAACCGCAATCCTTCCTCCATGTCAGATTACCGACCTATATCAATTTTACCATTCCTATCAAAAATCCTTGAACGTCTCGTAAACCAACAACTTAATAAATATCTAGTAACCAATAACCTACTTAATTCCTTACAGTCCGGTTTTAGGCCTGGTCATAGTACGACTACTGCACTTGTTAACGTATCGGATGATATTCGTTTAGGTATGGATAATCATCAAGTGACTTTAATGATTTTGCTCGATTTTAGTAACGCCTTTAATACTATAGATTTTGATATTTTATTGACCATTATGTATTCTCTTAACATATCTCCTAAAGTGATTGATTGGTTTCACTCTTACTTGTATGGTCGCAAGCAACGTATCCGAATTCAGGATTCCTATTCTGAATGGACCTCGGTGCGTGCTGGTTTTCCACAAGGTGACGTGTTGTCTCCTCTCTTATTTTCTCTCTTTATTAACTATTTCTGTCACAATCTTGCTTCTCCCTACCACCTCTATGCGGACGATCTTCAAATATATCGTCAATGTTCGTTGCATGATCTTCCGAATACTATAAAAGCATTATCTCAAGAACTCGCTACTATTTCTACACGAAGCAAATCACTGGGCTTAATGATAAATGCTAAGAAGACGCAAGCTATTGTAATAGGTAGCCCAAGACTTATTTGTCAAATCTCATTGAACGATTTACCTAATATATCACTTGATGGAATAATGATTCCTTTTACTGAGAAAGTTAAAAATTTAGGAATTATATTCGACCATCATCTATCGTGGAAGCCCCAAATTTGTGAAGTAAGCCGGAAAGTTTTTTCAGCTGTTGCATCATTACGTCGATTACGTAGCTTTCTACCCATTCCTACTAAAGTTGCGTTGGGCTCAATCACTCCTACTACCAATTCTTGATTATGCCGATTGTTGTTACCTTGACTTAAAGGAGGAGCAATTAAATAAGCTTGAGCGTCTCCAAAACGTCTGCATAAGGTTCATCTTTGGACTTCGCAAATACGATCATATTTCCGAATTTCGAAAAAAGCTCAAGTGGCTCCCAATTCGATTTCGCCGGAATACTCATGTTCTTTGTCTTCTGTATAACGTTCTATTTAATCCATCTTCCCCTTCATACCTCAAAGAACGATTTAAGTTTTTATGTGAATCACATAATTTCTCCCTCCGCTCCAATTACACTTTTTCTCTTAAAATCCCTTGCCACTCTTCTTCCTTCTTTACAAATTCCTTTTCTGTTAAATCTGTTCGCTTATGGAACTCTTTACCCGTTAAAATCAGGCAGGTTCAAACTTTAATGACCTTCAAAAAAAGGCTGAAAGATTATTATTTAACACTTTAAAAATCTTAAGTATAATTGACAAATTGAATTCATACGTTTACTATTCCCATAAAATCTTATTATGTATGTATTTATGTATGTGTATGTATACATGTGTGTTTACCTATTTGTGTATGTTGTATGTGTAAATATTTCTATGTATTTTATGTATGTATGTATACCTGTATATATTTGTCTATTCGTATATTTTTATTTAATTAGGTACAATTATTTAGTACACCCCTCCTAATTTAATTTTATGCTCTCCTCTATCCAAAGGTTGCCTGGAAGAGATTGCTGGCTTAGCAATAAGGCCGCCTATTGTGCTTTTTATGTATTGTAAACAGTTTTGTAATTAATTATTCGGTGTACAATAAAGAGTATTTTACTTTACTTTTTTTTACTTTTAATTATTTACATAAATGTAACAACAAGCATGTATCTGTAACGCGACGGCTGTGGCTTCAATTCTCACTTGGGAGAATGAATTATGGAAAAATAGATCCAAGGAAACGTTACAGAGTATAGTTAGGGCTTATGGTAATTTTTCAAAGTTCTGTCCGAAGGAAGCACTTCCTAGCAAATACATTTTTTTCAGGTTCACGCTGTATCCCGCATAGAGCAGGGTAAACGGAGGGAACCCAGTTTTAAGACAATCTTTTACCTAATTTTCGCTGATTATTTAAGGCATTGTATGTGTTGGCGGAATTCAACGCCAACTTTTTTGCCTTGTTACCAGAGCGAAGAAATGAATAAACAATAATTCATTCCTCCGAGTGGACATCGAACTCACAACCATCGTGCTTACAATTACACGCTTGTGCCACTTCGCCACGACTGTGGATTATTCGTAACAATTCAGAAATTTCCAGAGGCGTAGAAACATTTATAGTCGAATGCTGCTTGTCCTCCTAAGTAATTCTATTGTATAATCGTAATCTCAATTTTTTCATTTGATTTGATTCACGGACTGGAATAAAATACTGTCGCTGCTTTCTGTAAACGCTATAGGTTGTGAGTTCGATTCTCACTCGAGGAAAAGAAATATTAAATATTTTCATTTCCTCACCCTGATAGCGAGGCAAAGCACGGCGTTGAACTCCGCCAATACGCAATATCTCCATAATTCGGGGGAAAGTGGGGAACAGATGTATCTTAATGGGAACGGAGTGTCTAAACACTAGGCCCTCAAGTTCCCTCTTCCCGCTATGTGCGTGAAGCTATAAAAATTATTAATTATAGTTATTTACATGCCAATAACAATTATAAATATCTATATAAATTTCCACACTCAATTTAATGTACATACAAATTGCTTTTAATTGAATAATAATTAAATTTCCAATATTATAGACAACATAAAGGTAGTTCAGTCAGCCGCACGTTGAGGTTTACAGTCTAAAAGCACGATGTACGAAAATGAAGCAATTAAGAGGAACACCAAATTGTTACATCATAAATGTATTGATAATAATCATTATAGCGGAAATCAACATCATTTATGGCTTATTAGCATATTTGGACAATGTTTGACTGTAAATGCGGGTTTGAATTCGATTTTTACTCTGGCCTGATTTTTTTACCTTCACGCTGTATACCGCATAGAGCAGGGTAGGTAGGGGAACCTGGGAACCTAGAGTGCATAATGGCATTACATGTTGAGTTACCAGGGCTATGAAATTAATATAATAAACATTTCATTCTTCTAAGTGGGAATCGAACCCACAGCCGAAGCGCTTGCAGCCTTCCCGTGTACTTCAGTGGTTATAGGTTCGAATATTATAGACAAAATGTATTTGTCATATTGACGTTTTCTTTCTTAATTAGGTCAAAACTTAAATTAATAGTAAAACTAATAGAAAATAAAAAAAGTAATAAAAAAATGTTTCTTTATGCATTACTAATTAAAAGAAATTCCTCTATGAATATAAATAAAATACAAGTAAAGAAAGTACACGAAGCTACATAATACTGTAATGAAACTTTCTAACAAGTTAATACGAGTATATGCACTTTTGACCATGCATTTTGTTTTTAACATATTTTGCCTTTTAGTACACGAGTTTCCAACAAAGATCAAACTTAACCTTAATAAATAAACACGCTGGCAACAAGTTACCAACTTTGCAACATAAGAACATGTAAGTACATGTGGTACATTGGCTACATGAACATGTACATTCGAAATATTTTAAAAATGTTTTAGTTATAAAGGTAAGTTTTGAACTTTTAATTTTAATTAAATTTAAACTGCTTTATTTTTTTTTCACAATATTAGAATAACAACAATGTTAGAATACTCCCAACTCCAATTTAAATCAAGTTTTCGGGACATTTCCCTGTTGAGTGGCAGTAATATTTTAATAAAAGAGCAGAAATAATCATTTAATTTTTATATATCAACAAACTGATGCCACTCGAGGAAACTTTTATATTTCACATATATTTTTGTTACTTTACTTAGTAGCTGAACTAAATTTTGACAATACAGTTCAGTTTTTTAATTGAGAAAAGTTTGAGATGGAGTGACTCATCACTTGGTTCTCTCTTACCGCGACAGATAGACTTGTAAAATCCCGTACAAAAATATTAAGGTTATTAAGTCGTTTGTTTTACACACAACATTGATTTACGGAAGTGCCTGGTATGAAAAGATTAAACTGTCACTTCGTATACTCAGTATACTCAGTTAACTGGTATAATACAGCTCTGTAAGCCAGGTGAAGGACTTAAATTGAATGATAACATTATAGTTGTAATATTCAAAGATTTTAGTTGTAAAATTTATGTATGTATCTATTATTTTTTTTATATAGCACAGTAGTTAGGGGGAATTTGGGAACCTAGTGTTAATGCACTCTGGTCACATTAAGATAGTTCCGCCCTCCATTATCTGCCGTAATCTAAATGCATTGTCTGTTGAATGGCCTTTAGGCATATTTTAATATGAAATATTTAATTTATATTCAAACTCGTGCGCCTTTGCGCCACGACGGCCTCTAAAAAAGTTCAAGTTTTCAAAGCAACAGACTTATATGAAAATATATAAAACTAGATAGCTCTTGCAAGGAGTGACATTTACTGGATTAGATTCGATTAGTCAGTAGTACCGCAAACTGCACAGTATTCGGCGGAGTTTTTCAAACTTTTGTATACGTGACTTTAATATTAATGTCACGTCGAACTCAACGAAGCGACCATTAGAATAATAAATAAGTAGAAACTTTCCCCGAAATTTGGGCAGCGTGTTGGACGTAACTACTTTGTAAATTAATTTTACTTTAGTATAATATTTTATAACATGTGAAAAAAAGTACTAACAAAATCATTTTACTACGCTTGCCTATTATACAAGTATATCTTGAAAATTTGTGATATTATTTGAAGAATATTGACATAATATGATGTAAGTCAGTCGTGGCACAGGGCCGTAAGCGTGCAACTGTAAACGGGATAGTTTGTGGGTTTGATTCTCACTCTAAGAAAGTAATACGGCGTTGAGTACCACCACTCAACAGGCAATGTCACCGTGGGAAACGGAAGTGCCCTAAAGGGAACGAAATGATTTAACTTAAGGTTTCTACGTTCCCTCCAAAACAAAATGATGTGTGCGTTTACTAGCCATAATGTTTTAACCTATTTGTGTGTTGATATAGTAAAGAACGGAATACTTTACATATTGGTGACAAAATCAAATAAAATATACCTAAATATTAGATTAAAATAAAATAAATATTATAAATAAGATTTTTTGATCTGATTATTATTTCATTGTAGACATACATAGCATTAGCTGTACAGAAACATTCATCAAAATTTTAAAAATCCAATGGTACTTTGATTTCTCATCCGTAGCGTCTGGACACTCGAGCTCTCAGTTCCTACTTAGTTTGCTGTTAATTTACACTACTCTTTATTCCAAGAACTGTATACTTTTCGAAATGAAAAGCATTAATTCAAGATAATTCTAAAACTCGTGAAATTTTCGTCAGATTTGCTAACACAAGTATATTTTCATCTTTTATGCGAATTATATTTAAGAATTTAATGCGTACATACAATGTAAAACATTTGCCTTTTTAGTTACCAAAGCGAAGATGAATATTTATTTTTTATTAATAAATGATAATTCTTTCCAGCGAATGGGAATCAAACCTACAAAATTACGTTTACAGTCACACCCTTGTGCCACTGAACCACGACGTAGTAATCTACCTTTGACACAAAAGACACCCATAAAAATACATTTTCGGCAGAAAGGAGAATGAAACTTTTGGGCCTACACGTAAAGAATTGAGATGTGACTTAAAAAATTACTATTTTTGTTTTATTTTTAGAATAGCAAATAATAAATTAATTGACACTCTGGAAGTGGAGAAAAATGAAAAAAAATAAAATTTAGATCCTTAATCGATTAAAATCAATCATATTTTAAATCAGAGATGTGACAGCTGATTGACAATCACACCTTGTCTAATGATTTTTTGCATTTTTGCTTCTGTTTGTCATCGCAAAATCAGGCCATTAAATAAAAAACATTAAAAAAAACATTCGTTTCTGTTATTACGTTCGTGTCATAACGCATCGACGTTTTGAATGTTTTCCCGTTTGTTTGATATTTTCAACGACTATTGTTTTATTTTTCTTTGATTTTGACTCTGCCTACTTTGTACGACCCTCGCTTCCCCACTGGACTCTGAAATCTTTTGGATCTTACGATCGCCACGCTATGGATATGAATCGCTGTGTGAATTGTGGGATAGCCAATGGACACTGCAATACCCTAGTCCGACGACTTTTAGACGATGAAAACCACCACAAGCTGGTTACTTAGAGGTGTGATATAATCCCGACATATAAGCAGGAAAATATATTTCTGTTACATTTTAGTTGACAGCTTTCGTAGAGGAAGGGAAGCTATTGCTATGAAATACTGCAATTGTATTGTAAGAAGACGAATGGTAGGCTGCTATGCTCATGGTATGAGTACCTTATATATATAATATATAAAGTACCATACCTTCGTTGGGCTAGATACCAAAATAATTTAGTTCCACCTGTACACTTCTTAGATGACATTTTAATAATAGAATAGAAGAAGAATAAAATATTCATTAAAATGTGTTTTATTTATAAATAATAAACATTAATGCTTAAACAACTCAGTAATCACATATTTTATAAAAGTTGATATTCAAGAAATTGTGCTGCGAACTTAACCTCACTTTTATCAAATCTAATAACTCAGCTCTCAGATTACCAAAATTTATATAGTTTTCAGGGAGGGAATGATGTACCTAAATCTATTAAATCATACCATTTTCATATCTTTACATTCTGGGCCCAAAAATGTATGGAATAGTTTCAGTCTCCTTTATGTTTTTTATCGAAATCTCTAATTCATAGCCCGCATATCCAACAAAATCTGCATAGATGGCGAGTCATAAATTACACGTCACAGATGTTAAAACAGCTGTAGCTGTAGCTCCTTTGGTGTTACACGGGGTCGTGGGCGGCGGTAATCACTTACCATCAGGTGACCCGAACGCTCGTTTGCCTTGTCTTTTCCATAAAAAAAAGAAGTTTATTTTATATATGTTTTCCAGTGTGGTAAGTATAGTAGTTTGGTTCCGGCCTCCAATAGTCCTCGTTCCTTTGCATATGGTTTAAACACGCACTAGATATATAAGATTTATGAATAAATAAGAACAGATACGAAGAAACAGGTTTCCTCAAAATTATCTAACTGAAAATATTATTTTTTAAATTTATCAATTTAACATTTTATTTCGGTTCCTTTAAAAAAACACACGATATATTCGAAAAAAAAAACAATATATTTTCGCCAACAAATAATTATTCTTATTGTCATTATACAAATTTATCGTCATTATTCACATTGATTACTTATTTCTGAATAAGTAATCTGAAAGCAGAATATAATATTCCCTTGTAAATAAAACCGTATTGAAATATGAAAAGTTGAAGGCAAAAGGCTTCTTCGCTAATTATAGCATCAGTTAATGGGAATATTACGGCACCTTTTATGGGAGATCACTTTTACGAGTTTCGTTTTGAAAGTAGAAGAACGAAAAGTCTCGTTTTATTTTTCTCATAAAATTAAGTCCAGAAGGTATTACTTAAAATATTTTTTGTCTTCTTTTTGTAAGTATGACTATGTCATATTGTTAAATATTAAACAAAACGTAATATTCTTAACAGTAATGTATTTACGCAAGTACAATAGTTTTTTCCACACATCTTTGAATATTGGCTTACTCCGCCTAGAACTAGTCTTTTCATGGTGAAAATATTCTAGATGTACCGGACGGGCGGATCTCGAGCGAACGAGCCGCTGACGCCCTGTACACTATAGGTTCCGGATAGTGGGAACACAGAGATCGCCGAATGAAACAAGATGCTATTTCTATATAACGGTCGGTGACTGACGGCTTCTTCAAATATGTCTTCCTATTATTCTATTTGTCTTCCTATATTTCTTCTATTAGTCTTCCTATATTTCTTCTATTTTTCTTCTTATTTTTCTTCCTATTCTTCATCCTATTCCCTATGCTGTAACTGGTTGTCCGACACACCGACAGCGCGTCTTTGCTACCTTACGTACCGCGGAGCTATACCGTAAAGAGAGCCGCAAGCCACCGAGCCGTTTTATCTTTATTTAAGCTAATATTTTTACTATGATTATTACATGTTTTTACTTATATTTTAATAACTATCTATCGGGTGATTTTACAATTTATATATATTAAAAGAACACAAAAATATCTATATAATTAAATATAAATTAATATACTATTTAATTATTTACTATTAGAAATTTACGAAAGATACTGTAACTATGACGAAATTCACACAAGTTATTATGATAAAAAGTCTCTTAATAATTATTTACTAACATTAGACACTTATAAATCAGTTATTTTTCTATAGAAACCTATAATCAACAATAATTAATAATAAATTTTACAATACGAAAGTTTATATTAACTTAAAATACAATTAGCGCGGTAAAATATATTAAAACTATATAATTGCAATACAAATTCGAGAATTACAATATAAAACTAAAAGATGATACTTATATCTGTTTATAATTCTATTTAGATTATTATTTATTAAGAATAATAATAATTTAGAAAATATTAAATAATACTTTAAGACTATTATAATTGTGTGACGTCACGAGTCACGACACGCAACTACGAACTTGTAACGACATGTCGAGTCAAGTCCGCGAACGCGAGAATATCGCGACGTCGCGAACATTTCTCCCGCCGTGCAGTATCAGGTCTCGGCGTGACACTGCATCTTCTCCGCGGTGAGCGACGACGTCTTCTTACTTGGGAAGCGGAACGAGTTTTTTGGTTGGCCTTTTCAAAAGGCCACCCTTAGTGCGTACTTCAACTATTCGCACTTGTCCATCTGCACCTGGATACACTGTTTCTATGCGTCCTCTTGGCCACGTATTTCGTGGTAGTTGTGAGTCTGCTATGAGTACTGGATCGCCTACTTTATAAGTAGGGCCCCGACCATGAGGCTCCCGCCGGTACTGGAGTTCGGGGAGATATTCGCGAACCCATCGTCTCCAAAACATATCCGCGAGTATCTGTGAGCGTCTCCACTGCTTTTTGCTATCAATGTCGCCCTCACTAAATGTGCCAGGTATAGGTAGACGAGCTGAACCCCCAAGTAGAAAATGATTCGGTGTTATAGACTCCTCGTCGTCATTGTTTACAGAAACATGTGTAAGGGGTCGACTATTCACAGTATATTCTACTTCGCAGAGTAAAGTAGCCAAAACTTCTTCTCGGGGATATCTCTCGCGGAGAATAGTCTGCAGAGCTGTTTTTACGCAGCGAACAAGACGTTCCCAAGCGCCTCCCATGAATGGCGCAGATGGTGTTATAAAACGCCATGCGACGCCTCGACGACTGGCTTCTTCTTTGAAGGCTTCTCGAAGTTCTTTATCTGCTCCATGCATGTTTGTACCATTATCGGAGTAAATTTCAGAAGGACATCCTCGACGTGCAGCGAATCTCCGCAATGCAAGTATAGCAGAGTCTGCGGTTAAGCTAGTAGCGATTTCGAGGTGAACTGCTCTAGTGGTAAGACATGTGAAGAGTGCGACGTAACGTTTCACATGTTGTCTGCCGGCGGTTACTGTGAGAGGGCCAAAATAATCTAAACCCGTGTACGTAAATGGTCTTCGATGATGAGCTAAACGAGATTTTGGGTGATCACCTGTAGAGGGCTGTGGCGGTTGAGCCTTGCGAATACGACACTTGAGACACTGATGAACTATCTTTTTCGCGGTGGGACGGAGACGAAGTATCCAAAAATGTTGACGTATTTCATTAACTATTATTTCGGTGCTACTGTGGTGAAGACAACGGTGGGTCCAATCAATGTATAGCTGTGTGATGTAGTTATCTCCATCTAGGACTTGTGGTTGCTTTGTTTCATCTTTTATCCCCTCGGCGGCGGCTATACGACTACGAAGAACAACAATGCCGTCTCGGAGTTCCACGGGTAATGAATGAAGGCGACTTTGTTTGGCAATAGTTCTGTTGTATCTTAAATCTGTAATATCTTCTTTGAAGGATTCTTCTTGAGAGGCTTGGATAAGAAGATTTTCTGCTTTTATAATGTATTCAGAATCCAATATCAGAAAATTGTTTGAATCCACAGATTTCTTGCTATGTAGAGTAGGAGATTTCTTTGGCAATGTCTTTCTTCGCTTGTTCCATGTAGGATCTGTTTCTATATTTCTACGTGTTCGTTTATAAAAGATTTTCTCCTTCCTATTTCTGCAGATATCCAAAAACTGTAAAACTCTAGCTGTAGCACGAAGTAGTCGCTCCCATTTTGAAAAACGTTGCGGATCCGGAATTGCTTCACGAAACTTCGTCTTCGATTGGAGTTCTTTAACGGTAAAGGTATGTTCTTCACCAATATTATTAGAAACGACCGGTTTTTCGATAGGCCAGGTACTTGGATTTTCTCTCAAGAAGGCAGGCCCGTGATACCATTCGTGATCTGCTCCAAAATCAGATGGTACATCTCTGGTGGCTATATCAGCGACATTGAGTTTAGAAGGTTCCCAACGCCATTCTTCAACTTTAGTACATTCTTCAATGACTGCTAATCTATGTGCGACAAACGGCTTATAAGATCTTGCTCCATTTTTTATCCACGTCAGAACAGTTTTACTGTCTGTCCAAAATATTCTACATTCTGGCGCAATATGATGCTCTTTTATGACGGCTTCTGCTATGCGAACTCCCATGACGGCTGCTTGTAATTCTAAGCGAGGAATTGACATAATCTTAAGTGGGGCTACTTTTGCTTTAGCCATGACCATGCTGACATGAACTTTACCATCAGGAGCAATTACCCTCCAATAAACAGCTGCTGCGTAGGCTACTTCACTGGCGTCGCTAAATATATGTAGTTGTACAGATGTTGCATCACTATAACCAGGGTAGCAGCGAGGTAAGCTCACATTTTTCAAATTCTGAAGGTGTAGCATCCATTCCGCCCACTGTTTAGAAAGGTCTTCATCTAGATGTTGATCCCAGTCTATAGTTCTTCGCCATGATTCTTGAAGAATCTGTTTAGCACGAATAGTAACGGGTGAGGCGAAACCAAGTGGATCATAAAGCGACATAACTATTTTCAGAGCTCCTCTCTTCGTAGGAGTCGATTTGTTTAATAAACTAGCCGGTAATCTTGCTAATTTTAAATTGAAACGCAATTCATCTGTCGATGGTCTCCATATTAAACCCAAAATCTTTTCTTCTTTGGTACCCAGACTAATAGCTTCTGTTACATCTAATTGAGTTTCAAGTTCTTTTACTATATTCGGAATATTTGAAACCCACTTGCAGAGTTTAAAACATGCTTGACTGTGGATATTTTGGACCTTCTTGGAAATTTCTATAGCTTCTTCTATACTTCGAAAGCTATCTAGATAGTCATCCATATAATGGTTATGGATGATAGCTTCCACTGCTTCTGGTTGTTTGTCAATGTATCTTCTCGCGTTCCAGTCCTTAGCAAATATTGCGGTGCACGGTGAACTGGCAGCTCCAAATATAATCGATGTCATACGATACTCTTCAGGAGCTCCCTCCCGCCGGTGTCCTCTCCACAGGTAACGAAGCGCGTCCCTATCTTGAGGTCTTACTTTGACTTGCATAAACATTTCGGTTATATCAGCTGATACAGCGAAAGCATGACGGCGAAATCTCATCATGACTCCAGGAAGCGACTGAAGAAGGTCTGGTCCAGTTAAGAGGAAGTCGTTTAGAGACATTCCTTTGGTTTTGGCAGCGGCGTCGTGAACAATGCGAAGCTTCTCTGGTTTGGCTGGGTTTTGGACGTCGAAATGTGGCAGATACCATGTTCTGCCTGGGGTGCTTCTTTTAGGTGCCATCTCAGCGTAACCCTTCTGTACGAGTGATTCCATTTGTTCTGAGTATCTCCTTTTTAATTCAGGATCACGATCAAGCTTTCTCTCTATTGATATGAGCCTTTTCAAAGCTGACTCATAATTATTGACCATTACACTGTTCTCGGATTTCCATAAAAGTGCAGTTTCAATGTGCCCATCTTGTAATCGATGTGTATTTTGCTTTAAAATGTTTTCAGCTTTTAATTCTGGATCAGAGTCTGGCCGACGCGGGTTAATCATAAGAGATTCCAAGGCAAAGTAATCTCGCAGTTGTTCATCCATTCTATCTTCATAAACAGTAACTTGATTGACGAAGTGGATTCTCTGACCCAATGTTCTATTGTGCGCACCATGGAGCACCCATCCGAGCGTCGTGAGTGAAGCGATTGGTTGGTTCTTTGGTCCTATACGAACATCTTCTGCGAGTAGGAAATTCCAATTATCTTGACCAATTAGAATTTTAGGTGTGGCTGATTCGTAGATGAGCTTGTTTTTTAAATCTATTAGGTGATCGCAGGCAGCTAAGTCTTCTTCACGAATTGTTTGTGGGGAAAGATTAAGATGCGGAACGGTACGAGCTGTAAAGCTAATTTTCTTTTTCTGTGAATTAGCAAGTGTCACAGTAACACGCCTTGATCCTGGCGTATCAATAACTATATCCCCTATTGCTTCCATTTTTAAAGGATCCAGACGTCCCTCAGCACCGACTTCCTTTGCTAAAGCTTCATCTATGAGAGACACAGTTGATCCGTCATCTAATAAAGCGAATGCTGAGGTTTCTCCCGCCGGTCCAAGAACTCGAACTGGTATAATTTTAAGATAAGCATGCGCCTTTGATGGTATCCACGCGTTGGCCACCGTCTCTTTTTCTTCATTTTGATTTCTAAGTTCTGATTTCTCCTTTTTCTCGTAGTGTAATAATCGATGATGAGTAGCGGTGCATCCCTTAATGCTGCATTTCTGTGGTCTACACGAATGTCCCAATTGTCTGGACCGAAGGCATCTGAAGCAAAGTCGGTGTTCTTTGGCGAGTTCCCATCTTTTATCTGAGTTGGCATCTTGAAATTTCTTGCAGCTAATACTGTGATGGCCTTCTTTGTTACAAACTTTGCACGTAATTTTAACCATTCCATGAAATCTATTAGGTTTTCTTTCTTCTGTTGTGGTATGTGTTCTATGTACCACGCGACGAGTAGGCTCTAAGTTCACGATCTCCGTTGAATAAGGTGTGCGACATGCTGCTTGTTTGGTGAGAAACTCGCTGAAGTGCGTCAGGTCTGGTTTGAAGATAGACGCTTGTTCCTCGTACCACCTGGTACATAACGAAGATGGAAGCTTTTCTCGAAGGGTCCTCGTTATATCTGGCGCAGTGATAAAGTTCTGTAAATTGAGTGCGCGAAATAGGTTGACACTGCTTCTTACTTTACTGGCGAACGCATGTATTTCCTTTGGATTGTCAGCACAACGAGGTAGAGACCGAAGCTTGTCATATTCACTATATGCGATTGTATCTGGGCGACCGAAATTCATTTCAAGCTCCTCTATGATGGCATCCGGTCTTGAATGAGCTATGAGTTGTGTATCGACGACTTCCAATGCTTTCCCAATTAGGCTTCTTCGAATTCTGGCTGTATTTTCGACATCATTGAAGTAACCCTTAGTGTTTTCATATATGGCCCTGTACGATAGCCATTCATTTAATGCTCCACTATATGTAGGAAGATCCATGATAACTTTGGACGCGACGGGAAAATTGTATGACGATGATGGAGGTAACATGGTAGCTATAGGTACCTCTGTCTTCTTATACAACGAAGTAGGAGCGGATTCCACTTTTTCGCATCTTTTCTTTAAATTTTCTATTTCTTTTTTTAGCTCTTCTATTTCCTTTGTTCTATCTATCTGTATTGCTTGTTGATTTTCGGAATCGGTAACGATATTTGGATATTGAGGCGTTGTATAGCACAAAGGCATGGGATGTGGTTGCCTCGGAACGTCTGCATGTGGTGTTGGTGAGTTTTCTATGTTTTGTGCACTTTTCTCAACCCAGGAGTTAACGTAGTCAGTTTTCGATATATTATCTTCCTCTGATTCTGAACTATCTGATTCAACGTTTTCCAGAGCTATTTGTGCGAGTTCAAGCTTGATGCGAAGTATTTCTTCACGAGCATTTCTTGCTTTACGCTTGGATTTTGTAGTTTTCTTCGATTTTGAACACTTTGAAGTTGTTAACCCTATTTGTGCGCCTTCAAGTTGTTCCTCCCTGTTAATTGAAATAATTATTGAATTTTCCTTTTCGTCACTTGTTTTCTTCACTATTACGGAATCCTCCTGTGTAACCGTAGGCGGATGTGTCACCTCTGTGTGACTAGATGTAGGGTTACCCCTAGCTTCATATTTCCATTCCTCAGCCTGACCTCTTGATCGTGTGATGGGCATCTTAGCGACGACTGAGGATAGTTGGTAATGAACGAATACTGATCGATGATACACGAAGGCGAACGAAGACTGACGATATCGGACTATGATTGACGAAGACGGATGGTATCGCACGAAGATTCACGAAGGCGGATGATATCCCACGAAGATTTACGAAGACTGGTGATATCAGACTATGATTGACGAAGACGGATGATATCGCACGAAGATTCACGAAGACGGATGATATCCCACGAAGATTCACGAAGACGGACGTTGACGATGATGCACGACGAAGAAGGCAAGGGCGAGCGTGCCTGCGAGCGCGGCGGAAACGTGACGTCAGCGCAGTTGCGAGCGCGACTGTCAACACGGGTGCGAACGCGGCGGAAACGTGACGTCAGCGCAGTTGCGAGCGCGACTGTCAACACGGATGCGAACGCGGCGGAAACGTGACGTCAGCGCAGTTGCGAGCGCGACTGTCAACACGGATGCGAACGCGGCGGACACGTGACGTCAGCGCAGTTGCGAGCGCGACTGTCAACACGGATGCGAACGCGGCGGAAACGTGACGTCAGCGCAGTTGCGAGCGCGACTGTCAACACGGATGCGAACGCGGCGGACACGTGACGTCAGCGCAGTTGCGAGCGCGACTGTCAACACGGGTGCGAACGCGACGGCGCGTGCGGCTGCGAGCGCGACGGAATTCGAGACGTCAGCGCAGTTGCGAGCGCGACAGTCAACGCGGACGCGAGCGCGGCGGAGAGCGTGACGGCGCGTGCGGCGATGATCTTCAGCGATGTGGCGATGACTTCCCCAGATCCGGCTCGAAGGACCAGCACGTTGTACCAGACGGGCGGATCTCGAATGAACGAGCCGCTGACGCCCCGTACACTATAGGTTCCGGATAGTGGGAACACGGAGATGAATGAAACAAGATGATATTTCAATATAACGGTCGGTGACTGGCGGCTTCTTCAAATGTGTCTTCCTATTATTCTATTTTTCTTCCTATATTTCTTCTATTAGTCTTCCTATATTTCTTCTATTTTTCTTCTTATTTTTCTTCCTATTCTTCATCCTATTCCCTATGCTGTAACTGGTTGTCCGACACACCGACAGCGCGTCTTTGCTACCTTACGTACCGCGGAGCTATACCGTAAAGAGAGCCGCAAGCCACCGAGCCGTTTTATCTTTATTTAAGCTAATATTTTTACTATGATTATTACATGTTTTTACTTATATTTTAATAACTATCTATCGGGTGATTTTACAATTTATATATATTAAAAGAACACAAAAATATCTATATAATTAAATATAAATTAATATACTATTTAATTATTTACTATTAGAAATTTACGAAAGATACTGTAACTATGACGAAATTCACACAAGTTATTATGATAAAAAGTCTCTTAATAATTATTTACTAACATTAGACACTTATAAATCAGTTATTTTTCTATAGAAACCTATAATCAACAATAATTAATAATAAATTTTACAATACGAAAGTTTATATTAACTTAAAATACAATTAGCGCGGTAAAATATATTAAAACTATATAATTGCAATACAAATTCGAGAATTACAATATAAAACTAAAAGATGATACTTATATCTGTTTATAATTCTATTTAGATTATTATTTATTAAGAATAATAATAATTTAGAAAATATTAAATAATACTTTAAGACTATTATAATTGTGTGACGTCACGAGTCACGACACGCAACTACGAACTTGTAACGACATGTCGAGTCAAGTCCGCGAACGCGAGAATATCGCGACGTCGCGAACACTAGAGATATACATAAATAATATGGTTGGGTTGTGTAACCTGACCAGCGATTTGTATCTTCGGCGTTTATTCATTTTAATGCTAAGGATTTGTTTTAGTTGCTTTTACTTATTTTGTTTGCTAATTTCAATTACTCAGGTATTTTCTCTAATATTAAGAATTTTATTTCTCTTACTTATGCTCACTTATTTTTCTTCTTTCGCTTATTTTGATTTAATATTATATATTCCTATTGATTCTATTGAAAACTGAAATAATGCTATAAATATATTTAATAAATATTCATATAGCTCAAGCTCGAGCGGGCGATGCTAAAGAAAACTAGCGGACCCGTGCTCCGCTAGTTTTGATACACTATAAAGTTATTAGATTTTTATTTTCATCATCCTATTATTGAATCATAAGCAAGATAAGCTACTTGCATATGCCATGCTGGTAGAGGGAACCTAGAAGTCTAATGCTAAAACACTCCGTTCCCGCGGAGCGGAACTGGTCCCGCGGAGCGGAATCTAAGCGAGGAAACAATAATATTAAATATTTCATTTTGTCGAGTGAGAATCGAACCCACAAACTATCGCGCAAAGCGTTGTGTTTAGCTCCGTCTTTCTCCGTTAAACGTGCAGAGCATTGTGTGATGTCAATGGTCAAAAAATGAGAACAGTGTATTGACACTAGGTTCCGAATACCTACTCTTCTATATTGCAGGATACAGCGAAAAAATCTTATATCCTTGACGTTAATTAATACCTTGATAAAGTTACTTTGCATTAAAATGTAATCATTCTAAAACTACGCGTACATGCGAAAAATAAAGATGAGATTTTAGACAGTTTCCGTTCTTGAGCTCACTTAGCAAATGATATATGTACCCCTACGGACGTGTTCCTCTAAATAACAAGATATTTCAACTTTCAGCTTCACGTGCTTAAATTATTATAGATGTTTCTTTAAGTTAAGTTTATTATGCTTTTTCAAATAAAATACCCAAAATTGGAGCTTACGGCTATAAGGTTGAAATTTATGGTTTTGTAAAGGGTAAAGTCGCCCTTTGGGTATTTTATATAGCATAAGAATATTAGTTTATTGTTACTTTTATTTTGTAGTTTATTTGTAAGTTATAATTTGGTCCGTAGTATTTTTATAAAAAAGTATTTCTTATATTAATAAGTATAAAAAAAGCTATTTACAGGTACAAAAAAGTGCGTATGGGAGACATAACATATGACACGTAAAAAAATCCTTGCCTTGCTTTACTGGCTATTTTTTATGGATTTTTTAGTGTTCATAGAATTCATAATTTCAAACGCACAGTACGTCACAAACTCAAACATCATCCACATCTTCTAGATGCGTGGCACTCTACTAATGTAATCAAATTCTCAATTCTCAATTTTGTAGGAATTTTCTTCCACGCGCCACACAACTGTGAAGTGGCTCACCTGCGGCAGTGTTTTCAGATCAACACGACACTTCAAAATTAACGTTTCTTAATCTCACCTTAAGCTTTTAAGGTATCTCTATCTCTATCTCTGTCTCTGTCTCTGTCTCTGTCTCTGTCTCTGTCTCTGTCTCTGTCTCTGTCTCTGTCTCTGTCTCTGTCTCTGTCTCTGTCTCTGTCTCTGTCTCTGTCTCTGTCTCTGTCTCTGTCTCTGTCTCTGTCTCTGTCTCTGTCTCTGTCTCTGTCTCTGTCTCTGTCTCTGTCTCTGTCTCTGTCTCTGTCTCTGTCTCTGTCTCTGTCTCTGTCTCTGTCTCTGTCTCTGTCTCTGTCTCTGTCTCTGTCTCTGTCTCTGTCTCTGTCTCTGTCTCTGTCTCTGTCTCTGTCTCTGTCTCTGTCTCTGTCTCTGTCTCTGTCTCTGTCTCTGTCTCTGTCTCTGTCTCTGTCTCTGTCTCTGTCTCTGTCTCTGTCTCTGTCTCTGTCTCTGTCTCTGTCTCTGTCTCTGTCTCTGTCTCTGTCTCTGTCTCTGTCTCTGTCTCTGTCTCTGTCTCTGTCTCTGTCTCTGTCTCTGTCTCTGTCTCTGTCTCTGTCTCTGTCTCTGTCTCTGTCTCTGTCTCTGTCTCTGTCTCTGTCTCTGTCTCTGTCTCTGTCTCTGTCTCTGTCTCTGTCTCTGTCTCTGTCTCTGTCTCTGTCTCTGTCTCTGTCTCTGTCTCTGTCTCTGTCTCTGTCTCTGTCTCTGTCTCTGTCTCTGTCTCTGTCTCTGTCTCTGTCTCTGTCTCTGTCTCTGTCTCTGTCTCTGTCTCTGTCTCTGTCTCTGTCTCTGTCTCTGTCTCTGTCTCTGTCTCTGTCTCTGTCTCTGTCTCTGTCTCTGTCTCTGTCTCTGTCTCTGTCTCTGTCTCTGTCTCTGTCTCTGTCTCTGTCTCTGTCTCTGTCTCTGTCTCTGTCTCTGTCTCTGTCTCTGTCTCTGTCTCTGTCTCTGTCTCTGTCTCTGTCTCTGTCTCTGTCTCTGTCTCTGTCTCTGTCTCTGTCTCTGTCTCTGTCTCTGTCTCTGTCTCTGTCTCTGTCTCTGTCTCTGTCTCTGTCTCTGTCTCTGTCTCTGTCTCTGTCTCTGTCTCTGTCTCTGTCTCTGTCTCTGTCTCTGTCTCTGTCTCTGTCTCTGTCTCTGTCTCTGTCTCTGTCTCTGTCTCTGTCTCTGTCTCTGTCTCTGTCTCTGTCTCTGTCTCTGTCTCTGTCTCTGTCTCTGTCTCTGTCTCTGTCTCTGTCTCTGTCTCTGTCTCTGTCTCTGTCTCTGTCTCTGTCTCTGTCTCTGTCTCTGTCTCTGTCTCTGTCTCTACCTCTATCTCTATCTCTATATCGGTAAGATAAATATTAAAAATATGTAGGGGAGAGGGGGGCACATTCGAACGATTTTTAAACTTTGTGTCATATCTAAAAATTCTACAGTTTTTAACTTCTTTAATATTTCACAATGCTTAGTCCAACTATTGTGCGACACAATCGTAGCATCATATTTAGAAAAATATATAAGGTAAAGGTGCAATATCAACTTCAGTAGCAGTAGTCAAATGTTCAAAGCTGCCCCCCTTGCGGGGTAGCTTTGAACATATACGGGGCAGTTTTGAACTATCATCGAATTCAATGAAATTAAAAGGCTTATCAAACTTTTAAGTAACTTTGTTAATAAACTTAACATTAGAAACGATGGGGATCAAATATCAGTACCATGTTAACTTAAAAAAATAATATACCTAGTTTAATATTGCAGCCGGTCGTGGCGCAGCGGCACGAGGTGTGACTGCAAAACCGACTGGTTGTGTCTTCGATCCCCACTCGAGGAGATGAAAAGCGTGAAGCAAATTTTTTTTTTTTAATATTGCGATTGTACTAGTACTAGTGCTAAACAACTTTAATATTATTAATAGACTTTAAAAAACGTACAAACAAAAAGGTAGCTTTGGCTTCCTAGAAGTAATGAACATTATGGGATCAATCATAGAATAAATCTAATATTATGAAAATAAAACAAAATATTTTTTTAAATAAACAGCTTACTACCCTAATTTGAACTTAGAAAAATTGTGACGTAACCAACAACTGAAATTGGGGGAAGTAGTCTACGTAAGAAATAAAAATCAGCTTCACGTTTTATACCGCACACAGCACGGTATGCAGAGGGAGCCTAGTGTTAAGACATTCCGTTCCTCACTTTCTGCCGAATTCTGGAGGCATTGCATGTTGAGTGGCAGAACTCAACTAAATAAATATAAATATATAATAAATTTAAGTAAATATTTCGTCTCCTCGAGTGGAGATCGAACCCACAACCAGTCGGTTGTACAGTCACACTTCGTGCCGCTGCGCCGTGACTGGCCTCAAATCTAGTCTTCGTAAGACTTTTGAAAAACTAACGTAGCACTTGTCCTCTTTCTCAAGAAAGAAAAAAAAAAACAAGCTAATTTTTTATTATTCACAGATGCTGAGACATTCGCTAAAACGAAGTCTCCAATATTTATTAAGTTGTAGTCTAATTCCATTTCATAGTCTTCAAATCAAATCAAAAACACTTTATTGCACAGAGATAACATATAAATTCAATAAAATTAATAATTTTAGCACATTGCAAAGGCGGCCTTATCACTATAAGCGATCTCTTACAGGCAACCTTTTATTTATGGAAACTAATATTAAGAGAACATTGTTGGCGGATAACTTAGCTTATATATTTTTGTTATTTATTATATCATAAAAATAAATAAATAAATAATAATAAATAAATAAAAAAAAAAAGTATACACACACTATTCATATATAAATACATAGATACATACATACAAACATATTATACATACATAAATACATACATAGATATCATATATATGTACATATTTATATAGAGATACATTTATAAACTTAGCGATAGGTAATACTCTTTAAGCCGACGCTTAAAGATATTAACTGATGTCGACTGCCTGATGAACCGGGGTAGATCGTTCCATAATTTCACCGTTTTTACGGTGAATGATTCACTGTAGCACTTGGTGAGACAAAATGGAACCTCCAATACATTGTCATATCTTGAACGGAGATTGAGGGACTGAGAGTGGGAGCCCAGGAAAGTAAATCTTTGTTTGAGGTATGAAGGAGTAAAAGGCAGATACAAGATAGAGTATAAAAGGATAAGTGCATGATAATTGCGTCGATGCCTGATGGTCAACCACTTAAGTTGAACACGATATTGAGTAATATGGTCATACTTCCTCAAACCAAAAATGAACCTAATTATTACATTTTGGAGACGTTCGAGCTTGTTTAATAATTGCTGTGACAAATCTAGGTAACAGGAATCTGCTTAATCCAGAATGGGAAAAAGAAGAGATTGAGCTAACGTTATTTTGGTTTTAAGCGGCAATAAATTTTTCCATCTTTTTACCCTCCCAAGAGCAGCAAAAGCATTTCGACTTAACTCCGCTATTTGAGGAACCCATGTCAAAGAACTATCCATCCTGATACCAAGATTCCTCACACAAGTACCAAACTCCATCTTGCAATCATCAAGCATTACGGAAGGAAGCAGGGAGTAGTCAATTTTGGAGAGTTGCTTTGTGTTACCGAGGATGCACAACTGAGACTTGCTAGGATTTATCGACAGACCACATGATTTGCTCCAGGTACTAATAATGTTTAAGTTTAAATTGACATGTCGTATGGCATTAGCAATATCATCAACCGCCGTTGTCTTATAAATCTGCAAGTCATCAGCGTAAAGATGAAAGGATAATGTCAGCAATGGAGTTAAGAAGTTTATAAATATGGAAAAAAGTAACGGAGAAAGTACACCACCCTGAGGTACCCCAGCACTGAGTCGATTATATGAGGACTGTTTATCATTAGCACGAACGCATTGTTCACGATCAATGAGGTAAGAATAAAACCACTTCATACGCACAGATTTCAGTATCTTCATTCTCTTCACAGTAAATTGTCACTTCTTCTGATTCCAAATGCATTTTTGAGTCAGTTTCTTGTGAAGAAAAGTTAATTATAGTTTTGTTTTTCTTTCGCGGTATTTTTTTACATATAATAATATTCAAAACTGCCCCCTTTATTTTGTTCAAAGCTGCCTCAGTGGTAATTAAAAAATTACAAACGTTTTTTTTTCAAGTAAATGTTTAAAAATTGTAGTGATTTCTAGTTTATTGCATGATATATGAAACATTCTAACTAAAAGAGGAAAAAATAAAACCATATACCTTGAATTGGATCCCTGCGATCCTTACGCGCTTATTTAAAAATGCATAAAATGTTACTCAAAATCAAACACTCCTCGTAACTCAACAACTGGCTCTCATATATCAGCGGTGACAAGTGACACGTGTGCAGGTTAGTGCTGCCACTACTCAAAAAAAATCTACCAAAATTTCTTTTTAAAATAGCTCAGTTAACACATATTTTCAAAGGTGCCCCTGTTCAAAGCTACCCCCCTCTCCCCTATACATCTTTTCATTTCTCCCTATATTGTTAATAATAAAACTGTAACAACGTTTTTTATATAAATAGTAACACACTACTACTTATACATTTTTAATGAAGGCAGTAGAAACATACTCGTAAAACCCTTAAAGAGGCCCGCGGGACGTTTGTCTGTCTCGGCTCTACTCCCTAAGAAATATGTCTATTACTTATTTCGTCCATTGGTAATCTACTTTGTAATTATTTGTTCAAGAACATTATTGTTCAGTCGATTGACTACGAAAATATATAAAAGACATATTATATTTATGTCAATAAATAGATATATTAAAGAATATGTTAATTTATATAGTTAGCCATTACTCCATTATTGAAGGCTAAAGTAAATGCTAAATATAAAACAAATCTGTAATAGTCTACTTAAGAACAGTACTAAATATTTATACACAAATTATATTGCATGACCTAGATTAAACTCAAACAAACAATAGAAGGCTCACAATCGCAATTCATAAAAGTTAATTTTATCTTTTCATTCTTGATTAAGAATCAAAGTGATTATATCGTTCACCAATTTGTCCTCCATTATAAATAAGTTCATCAGTTTGTAAACTTTGAGGATTACATAATTTATTCGATTTGGACTGGAGCAGTTTCAGAATCATTGCTAAGTGTTTTCTTTTTTGTATAATTTATCATTTATTATTTTTTGACGCGTACGTCTTACAAATCAATGATCGCCGGCTGCACGCACCAAAAGCATGGCTCGTTGTCACGTTCCCCCAGAGCCGAGCGTGCAAGCGAGAGCGCAGAACAAACTATAAAGTGGCTTATCGGCTTATGCGTTCACAATGTAACTTAATATAATAAGTAAAAAAATTTTGAATTAACGAGAAAAGACTTAAATTTTTAATTAACTCCTTTGTATTAAATAAAATAATAACAATTGAGGTCAGTCGTGAGTTCAATCCCCACTCTAGGAAATGAAATAATTTTTTAAAATTATATTTTTATATCTTCACTTTGATGTCGAGGCAAAGAGAATAATCCGACTGAAAATGCAGAACTTAGCACTAGATTCCTTGTGCTTTTTTTAATGTAAATGATAATTAGACAAAATGTAATTTAAAAAATAAAAGCATTTACAAATAATATATCGACATAGCTACACATTAAATTTCTTTTAAAGTTCAACCCGATGTCAAAAGGTAGAAAACGCTCTAATATTTTACTTTTTTTAAATTATTATGACGCAATTTTAACCTAATTGGAGTTTGTAGTATGTCTAAATCTCAGTCAGTTAATCCTTTTATTTTTAAATTATATTTCGACTTATCAATAGTTTCCCTTCTCTATTCATAAAACTCTAGTGATGCTTTCACCTTTAAAAATACTACTATATAAATAATCCTCAGGTTATGCATAATAAGCCTAGAAGTAGGTCTTGTTTGTCGTACTTGCCTCATATGATAATCTAGTCTTATCTCTAATAGAATCTATCGATCCAGTCATTAAGGAACACTCAAATAAATCCTACAGACCTTATATTCAAGTCGACTATTAGAGAGCTCATCCTTTTATGAAGATTTTATTGACTGGTTGGTAGGTACTTTGTTTTACTTCAAAGCTAGTATTTAATTTATACTATTTATTTCATAATTTAAAAGATTTCGATGCATACATAATATATGTAACAAAATCAATGATAATTTATATTTCATTTATTTATGCATCAGTATATTTTAAAAAGAGACTAGCGACCCAGAAGTGACTTTGCACGTTTTTTTAAACGGAAAGGATAAGGCAAATGAAAAAACGATTCACCTGTGTAAGTGAACTCCGCCGCCCACAACTTCGTGTAACACCAGAGGAGCTACAGGATCGTTGCAGGCCTTTGAGGTAGATGTAGATGCGCCTTTTAAAGGTACCCATGTCGTATCGACCCGATCTCTCATTAGGTCTTAACTAGATTCTCTCTGCCTATCTCGCTACATGATATAAACGGTATAAGTAAAACTAGATTAGAGTAGAAGTGTCAAGTGAGTTTACGTAAATTATAGCCGATACCACGTACAGAGCACTGTGACGCGTAACGCAGTCGCCTCATTGATCCGACATATTCACCGCTACATTCGTTACGAACGTTTCGGTACATGCCTTTGATTTACTGGGCTTTTTTTTACGCTGTAAATCCTGTAATTTGACTCCAGTCGTGGCGCAGGAGCAGAAGCGTGTGACTGTTAACGCGACTGGTGGGAAATTAAATATTTCTCTCTGATGTCGAGGCAAAGAGGCAAAGAGGTCGCGGCGGTGAGTTTCGCCACTCAAAACGCAATGCCTGCAGTATTCAGCGAAAAGTGGGAAACGGAGTTTTTTTAACACTAGCTCCCTGTCTACTCAATCTATCTATAAGCGGGATACAGCGTGAAGTTGATAAACGGTAATTCCTAAATATTTTTTTTTATTTCCCCTCTTGTGACATTTTATTTAATTTGAACATTATGTTTTCAGTGGCTACGCCCATTAAGCAGAACTTTCGTTACATTTTTGAGTATTTGTTAACGTGAGGTAAGATATATGGTGAGCATTATTTTAAATGACAATTCCACGTGCATGTCGTTAGGCTTATACATATAATACAAGTGTGTGGAAATTTCATGAAATAAAAATATATATATGGCAATACATAATGGCGTAGCAATATAGCACAGCAGCTACGAAATAAAGTAACATATTATTATAATTAATTTAAATTATGTCCTGTAATCGTAATTAAGTTATTATTTTATTTTCTGTAATTATTACTCTTTTTCTATGAAAACCCTACTGCATGTAGATATAGCAGGATATGCATAGAAACATAGTGTCAAAACACTTCGCCTTCCGTCCGAATGCGACGCACAGCAGAGTGAGTGACGGAAATACAAACTGTACTGTTATAAGAAAGTATTTTATATTCATTAGCATTAAATTTATATATTGACGTTACGTATAAAATATTTAGCTAAATGCTGCGATGCGTTTCTAAAGATGAAAAACAAAAAAATATATAATAAAAAAAAGCTTTTGAATAAAATAACTCTTATTGTCTATATCAAAACACTATCCTATTCCACTATTTACTCGCTGACCCAACTCCAATTGTGATCTAATCGATTTGCTGAGATTGAATTGCTCTAAATCCGCTTTTATATTTTTTCCGATTGTATAAAATAACAAAGATGTATGAAAGTACAAATGGTCGTATTTAAATATGTTTTTAAGAATAATGTAAAAATGTAGCAGGTCTTTTACGTCGTCCTTAACTCCTGCCAGACAATTCAAATTTTTCATATGTCGCAGAGTATGAATACGAAACGTCAAGTTGTTTAACTTGGGTGTATTCAGAGGATGGCAACACTATCAGTTGTCAATATCAATTGTCAACTTTTAGGTAAAGTGGGGCGAATGACGCGTCATTCTTACAATAGTGGGAACGAGCCATGCGGACTTCACTTCTCCTCCGAGTGGCATACTGAACGGTTGTATTCAGAAGTCTGACTTCACCGAGTATGAAGGAAGACCTAACGAGTCAGGTCTACCTACCCAGGCCCACGCGCCCCGCTTCGTTACATATATTGTTTGCGAACTATTTCAAGATCCCTTACAAGCACCCAGACCAATTCGATGGCTCAATCATTCTCTCAGACAGAGATGAATATTTATCTGGCGCTACCTCTGAAAGTAGGGCCACTTTCTAGTGAGTGAGTGCGCATACTGTCTTAACTACATATTAGACTAATAGTCCTCAAAATTTCAGCTGTGCTAAAATGACGTAGGTCTCTGGGCCCTGAGATCTTGGGTTACGTTAGTTCTGCTCGATATTTTTTTGTGTTGTACAACGTTATTTATATATGACGCTTTTGCAATATTCAAATTTTATTCAAAAGAAATGTATAGAAAAACTAAAAATGTATTTTTTAAGGGTTGTGCCACCACAAATAACCTATTAATATTAATATAAATAAATAAATAATATTTTATTTATTAATATTTTCATTACTTTGGTACCAAGGCAAAAAAGGCGGCGTTCTGCTATTCAAAACGCAATGCTATAAAAATTCAGTGGAAATTAAGGAACGGACCACTACTAATTAGGTCTCCTTTTCACCATTTCGTGCTGTATGCGTGAAACAACGTGAAGCTGAAAAAAGCAACGTCGAGTTCCACTCCGGACGTATTGGTTTCGAATTTGGAAAGTGGAGAACGGAGTATCTCCACGCTAGGTTCTTTCTGTTTATCCTGATATGTTTTTTCTTCTGTTAAATTAATTTTAGATATAATTATAAGGATAGACGCTTCTTTGCACATTTCAATATTTTAAATAGAATTTTACTGGAACTGAATTATATTATAAAGATATATTAAGACTAACTCCTCATATTCTATGAATAAATTTGACGAGCTAAGGTGATAGCAGGAAATTGAGCTTAAAATAAAATAGAAAAATCATAGGATAGACTATTAGTTTAGTTAGTGAGTTTTTTGTAAATATATTATGTTTTTCATTTATATAATACATCATATATATTTTTATTTATAAAATTTACTGAAATCTACTCTCATGGCAAACAGCATTTACAATAAGTGAAAATTAAGAGATAAAAATGTGTCTATAAAATCGATCAGTAAAATATAAGCTATATTTTCCTTTGCAGATTTTATAGAATTTTAAAAACATAAAAAAAAACATGTACACTTACACAGACGAGAGAAAAGAAGTTGACATTACCAATGAAGTGAAGTCAACTCTGAGGACAAAGATTCCGATTCTCGTACAATGCTTCACTTGATGAATGAGGAAGAACAGACACTCAAAGTAATAATAATAATGTTAATACTGTACTGTACTTTTTTAATGTAATATTTAATAATATTTATTAATTTACACGTTCACGGATTTTTTTCTTTTAGCTTCACGGTATATCCCGCATGTAGCAGGGTAGACAGGGAGCCTGGCATTAAGACACTCCGCTCCCCACTTTCCGATTAATTTGAAAGGCATTGCCTGTTGAGTGGCGGAACTCAACACTAGAGGGTAAAAATTAAAATATTTAATATTTCATTATCCCTGAGTAGGAATAAAACCCACAACCTGTCGCGTTTACAGGCACACGCTTCAGTCACTGCGGCACGACTGGTCTCAACTACAGACTACACATTAAAATGTTATAGTAATTGAAAGACTAAAATAAAAAACATTACTATTATAACAAATGTTATAACATCATTTCTTATTCCTTGGTCCTCAATGTCTTGGATGATATTAACTTTGCTCTTATAATATTTCACTAGGTACTGCTCGAGGATCGTTTAATTCTGTAACACGTGGTTATTTCCTTCGAGGTCATTATTACACGGTAATCATTTTTAATATCAGCCAGTAGAGTCACGTTTAGCTCACGGGACCGTCTTCGTTAATGTAATTTTCAATATTGAAGAAAATAGAGCAAGATTCTTGTAATTTTCTTATATATTATGAAAATGTATAAATGAATGTAATGAAAATGTTTTCTGTTTTTTAACACTCTTAAGTTTGTTTATTTTAAGGGCTCAATACCTTTTAAAAAAAAGGAACTCTTATAAGATCACTTTGTTGTCCGTCTGTATGTCTGTCCAGAGTGTCTATCTCAGGAAAGCTTAAAGAGACCGTATCAAAATTCAAACTCATATATACGGCCCCATAATTTCCTGAAAGAAAAATCTACATTTACTTACAAAAATGATATATCACAAAAACGCATATTTCGACACTATCAAGGGAATCAAAATTCATAGAGTACTTCCGGTTAACCTAGAATTATAAAATTTAGTAACTAGCATCTACAGATAGTGACAATCCCTCCCCCTTTACAGACTATCGTCCGATCTCTATCCTGCCGTTCCTGTCTAAAGAACTAGAACGTATAGTCCACCAACAACTCTTATCCTTCCTCACCAAGTATCATATCCTATCTCCTTTCCAGTCTGGATTCCGCCCTGGACACAGCACTGTCACGGCATTAAACAAGGTTAATGATGATATTAGATATGGAATCGATAATCAACAAATCACTATTCTTACTCTTCTGAACTTTTCAAATGCTTTTAATACTGTTGATTTCGATATCCTTTTAGCTATCTTAAAATCGATTAATATTTCCTCAGAGGCTATTGAATGGTTTTACTCGTATCTACATGGCCGTGAGCAATACATTCGGTTAAATGATAAACAGTCGTCTGTGTGCAGTCTTAATGCTGGTGTTCCTCAGGGTGGGGTACTTTCTCCTTTACTTTTTTCCATCTTCATCAATTCCGTTGCTAACCTTTTATCCTTACCGTTTCACTTATACGCTGATGACTTGCAGATTTACACGACTACCAACGTAGATGATATTGCGAGGGCTATTAGTCTAGTTAACTCCAATCTGCAAACCATTACTACCTGGAGCAAATCATATGGTTTGTCTGAAAATCCTAAAAAGTCTCAAGTGTGTATTATGGCAGTCCTAAGCAACTTAGTAAAATCAATATCCCTTCCCTTCCACCTATAATCCACCTATAATCTTCGACGCTTGTAATTTGGAGTATTGCGACAGTGTGAGAAATCTAGGTATCAAGGTAGACAGCACTCTCTCGTGGACGCCTCAAATATCTGAGTTAAGCCGCAGATTGTACTACGTTATGGGTAGGTTGAAAAGATGGAAAAATCTATTACCAATAAAAACCAAAATAACCCTAGCACACTCACTTTTATTACCTATAATAGACTATGCTGACACCTGTTACCTAGATTTGTCACAGCAACTGCTCAACAAATTAGAGCGCCTTCAAAATCTTGTCATAAGGTTCATCTTTGGTCTGAGAAAATTTGATCATATCAGTCAGCATCGAACGAAGCATTATTATTATTATTATTATTTATGTTAATATGTAATTTTCTTTTATCTTTGCACCGCGCCATGCCTGTTCTTTTAAATTGATTCTTTTGATTAGGTTGCCTGGAAGAGATCACTCTTCGTGATAAGGCCGCCTTTTCACATTTTTTTTTATATGAATTTATTTGTTAATTTTGTAATTTTCTGGTGTGAAATAAAGAGTTTTTATGTTATGTTATGTTATAGTGCTAGTTCAGGAAAGAATCTGAAAGCTTTTGTGGTGGAATCTTAAAAAATATAATAATATAAATAAAAAGGGCCTAAATTTGGTATTAAAGCCGCTAGTTCAACTGATGTATCAGATGAAAAGGTTCTGGCTATGCTAAGCCTGAATTTCAGAAAAAGCTCAAAATCTCCAACTCTTTACGGAACCCTCGATAGGCGAGCTCGATTCGAGTTTGTCCGGTGTATTGGCATTTAAGCACAATAATGCAATTAGATGTATTATAATATTTCATTTCTATTTTATTTTTATAGAAATTATGCCAGTCGTGGCGCAGGGGCACAATGTGTGACTGAAAATGCGACTAGTTGCCGGTACGATACCCACTCGAGGAAATTAAATATTTACTTAAAATTATATTTCCATTTCTTCTCTCTGGTGTCGAGGCAAAGCGCTGCGTTGAGTTCCACCAATGAACAAGCAATGCCTCTAGATTTCAGCGGGAAGTGGGGAACGGAAAATCTTAACAACATCTTAATCATACCCTGCTGTGTGCGGGATACAGCGAGAACCTCTAAATTGGCTTCCCGCTCTGTCCTGCTGTATTTTTATTTAATTTAAATTATGTAAACTTAGTTAAGTTTTATTACTTACCTGCTTGTGTAGCTTATAGATGTAGATGAATCTTAGAAGACTTTTCAGTGTATTTTAAAGTATATCTACCATAACCAGGCCACCAGACCAGGCCAACCGTTGCGCATGCACGTGTGTTAGCTTAAAAGTCACGATAGATTGTGGGCTCGACTCTCATTAGAGGAAATTAAATAATTAATATATTCATTTCTTCGCTCTTGTGTACAGGCGAAACGTGACGTTGAGTTCCACCACTAAATAGGCAATGCAAGTAGGCAACAGGAGTGTCTATTAAGACACTCCTGTTGCCTCTTTTTTCTTCGTCTCATTAGAGAACGAAGAAAAAAGAAATCAACGACGCACTTTAACTTACTAGAGCGACACGTGTGCAAAGTAACTTAATTATATGAGAATAAACAAAATACATATGTATATAATTAAAACCAGCAGCTCCGCATCTCGCAGTCATATTTTAATGAAATTTCTTCTTTGCCTTTGACTGTTCGTAGTAGGTTAGAACAAACAACGCTACGAATATGGAACAAGTACTATCTTTGTCTAGGTGTCTAAATTTGATAAAAATATTAAATATCTTTGAGAAGATTTTTATTTCACATTATTAGCTAATACAGTTAAAAATTAATTTATTTACTAATGCATAGAATTAAATAAGTGGATGAGCTGGTTTTAATGACGGATAGTAATAATTAGTAAAAAGAAAAAAATTCCTCTTCAGTGCTATTATCAATAGCAGTGTTTGCATTGCACTTACTCGTTTTAAACGCAATAAAGGCTGTGAAAATAGTTAAATTTAGATCAATGTCTTCACGAATAATTACAATTTTTAACAAAAAAAACCGATTTCTTTAATTTCAACCGGATCCCATAATTAGAAATAAATTTCATCAAGCTACTCTTGTGTACTTTCCAATAAAAAAAAATCATCGAAATCGGTTGGGTTGATCTTGAGTTATTCGGCCATTTGTCGCGCACATATTTAATGCAAATTTAAGACTTATGTGATTTTCTCATGCATATCATTGTCAAAAATAGACTGATTTAAAATGGGACCACACGGGAAGCGCTGGCTTTAGAAACCTCTAGAATCATCAAAATCCGTTCAAACCCAATCAAGAGTTCTGAGGTAACAAACATAAAAAAAACAATCGAATTTGTCTATTGATGATGTCTAGACAATGAGGCGTTATAGATCTCAAATGATTTTTGACATTTATGATAAAAATTCAACAACTATTAGGACATGTCCAATAATGTACTATTATGTATGGTAATGGTAATGAAAAACTACAAAACATAAACATACACCAATATATGTATTCTTATTTTACCATTTCGTATATAAAAAGATGAAGAAATGTTTATTGTTCTCTTAAAATAACCTAACTATGATAAGTTTCGGTAACAAATTTGTTCTAAGAACTCATAAATAATAATTTAGTATAGCTATTAGCCACGCAACGCTAACATCGACAACGCTACGTAACTACATTTATTATATTAGCGCGCTATAATTTTGCGGTATAGTTGGACTTATAAAAACTTTATCAAAGTCGTGTAAATAACACTAACTATCGTAATTGAAATGAAATAAAGAAAATTTGTTAAATGTGTACCTTGATACAATATGAAAAATACATAGTAAAGTGAACTATAATAAAATATTTTGAAATTAAAATTAAATTTCGGAAAAGTTCACGTTGTATCCCGCACACAGCAGGCTAGGCAGTGACCTAGTGAGTAGACACAAAACAGTCAAAACTTCACTATATTGTACATAATATTATCCAATATGTCAACTTTAAAAATATTGATTTATCTTCAGTAAAAATAATATAAAGTGAAAGACAATGGGAATTTGCTGGATTCAAAGGGCACAGGACCGGACCGGGAGACCTGTGTCCAGCAGTGGACTTAGAAAGTCTGATGGATGTAAAATAATATAGTCATATTATGAAACAAAAAAGGATATATAACTACAGCATGGTTGACAACTTGTGGCTATACCGAATTTAGGTTTTCTTTTGCACATTCGAAAGAAAAAAAAAAGTAAGAAAATTTCTAGAATCGAACCTCAGGGGAGTCAAAACTCTTCGACCGTACTGTAAAATCTCTTACCTCCAACACTAGCGTCGTAGGCCACTCCGACAGCACAGAGGGAGTTGTTAGCAGTAGCAGCCACTTCTCCCGCACACCTAGTCCTAGTGTTAAGAAAATCCGTTCCCCGCTTTCCGCCGAAACCTGGAGGCATTGCGCGTTGAATGGCGGAACTCAAAGCCGCGTTTTGCCTGAATACCAGAGCGAAAATATAAATATAAATAAATATGTCATTTTCTGCAGTGGGGATCGAACCCACTACCAGTCGCGTTTACAATCACACATTTGTGATCCTGCTCCATGACTAGCCTTCTATTTCATATTTTTAATAAAATGAAAACGTTTTGCTTGAAATGTTTTTTTTATGAAATAAAAGAGTTGTTCTGAATTTTCAAGAGCTCAAAACATTTATTTTTTATTACCGTATTCACGCTTGGTGTTTTTAAAATAATTTTTTGGAACGCAAAAGTCACGCTACCACCAACTGCAATGTCGATCTTCTTGCTTGATAAAATTTAACAAAGCTAGAACTTAAAAACAAACTGCTCAGATAAAACTTTCGAAGAAGAATATCGATATCTCAATAGTATTGTATTTTTAAAGGTAAAAAAAAACTACATGGAAATATAGTAAAGTACAAAGTGATTTAAGTCAAAAGTTTTTTTATAATTTATAAAATAATTTATTTAGTGGTATTTTTTTTTGTAATCATTGCGTCTTTGGATGAAGAAGAGCGACCCATGGATACAAAAAATGTTATAGCATCGCTCTTCTTCGTTCAACGACCACGACGCGTCGTGGCCGAGGAGCACAAGGGTGTGACTGAAACGCGGCGGTTGTGACGGACGCTTAACACGTTGTGGACTACCACGTCAGGCTGCACCTGGCAGGGTATCCCCCTTTCCCCTCGAACTCTGAAGCCATTGCGTTTCGAGTGGTGGAACACTATAACGTGCTTTGCCACGTTACCAGATTACATTAGTGAAACTATGATTACATTAGTGAAACTTTCGACGATTAACTATAACAAATAAAATATATTTCTTAAGACCTTCACATTTTTATCCGAATAGCAGATAGGCAGAATGAGCCTAGTTTTAAGACGCACCGCTCCCCATTTTCTGCTGAGTTCTAGAGGCATTGCTTGTTGAGTGGCGAAAATTACACCTCGCTTTAAGTCAACACCAGGGCGAAAAAATAAAAATTCATCTCCTCGATGAGAATCGAACCCACACTCATAAAATATAGATAATTATAAAAAAAAACAATAATTCAACAAACTAACACATAACAAAAAAGTTCGGATGATCACGTCGAATGAAAGGCGTATCTAGAATAACGATGTTACAAGCAAAATGCCGCATCATTTATATCGTCCATATATTCAAAAGGATTTTGCCGCTTTACGCTGTACCGCACGTAGCAGGATAGGCAGAGGACGACTAGTACTAAGACACTTCGCTCTCCACTTACCGCTGAATTCTTGTAACATTGTGTACTGAGTGGCGGTACTTATCGCAGCACTTTGCGTCTATATCAGAGCTAAAGATATTAAAATATTAAATATTTCATTGCCTCGAGTCAAAATAGAACCCATAACTTAACGATATTGTCATACGCTTGTGCCTCCAAAGGATTTAATGTGAAATATATTATAATATATTTCACATTAAATCCTTTGTAGAAAATAATGAGAGCTCTTCGATTTACAGATGACGATAGCCAATAACTTGCTCCGTCACGCAAAATGATGGACACGGGCAGGCTTTCAGCGAATGTGATAGCGGATTTTTTTTTCAAACATTATCCAAGTTGAAAAACAGTTTTTATTTTCTTATTTTCTTTCTTTTAATTATTTTAAGCAACACGAGCCGATAGTTTTTATAAGTAGGCAGCTATGAGAAAATTAAATAGTATAAATTCGTATGAGTTGTACTCGTATAGTAATTTAGATCAAATAAAAAAAAAACAGGAATTTCCTACACAGAAAACAGTTGATAAGATTCTTCGTGAAATTAATGAATATGTTGAAGTTATTTACGCAAATCTACCTCGTTAGTGAAATCCTTCCCAAACAGAACTCCAAGCAGTTTTACGCTGCCTATGCCTAAGCTTTTAGCTTCACGCTGTATCCCACACATAGCAGGGAAGGCAAAGGGAACCTGAAAACCTTACACACAATGACAACACACAAGACAATTCCGTTACCCACTTTCCACCAAATTCTTCGCGCCGCGCTTTGTTTCGTTCGATACAGACCGAACATAAACAAATTTAAATAAAATATTTATTTAATAAAATATTTAAAAAAATTCCTCGAGCGGGGATCGAACACACAACCAATTGCGTTTACAGTCACACTTTGTGCCTCTGCGTCACGACTGGTCTCTATTTCTTTATTAATTCAATAATATATTATAATGTAAGACAGCTAAGCATAGGTACATTTTTGCACGAGGCGACCGCCGTCATCACGGCCGATATTGGGAAATTCTAAGCGAAGTTATTCTTCGCTTCTAATATATTAGTAGAAGTTGACGCTAGCAAAAATGGTTCTTTTCAATCTATTTTGTAAAAAAAGTTTCCTCGATGTTCTATAACAATTGAAATATTTTCTTCTCTTTTATTTGTTCTATCTGTATTCCGATGAATGAAAATTGTAGAAAAGATATTTTGGGGAGCTATTTCAATAACAAAATGACTTAAATGTCTTTCTGGGCAATTTCGACTAAAATAACAATGGTATTTTAGTAGTGTGGTTAAAATTTATAACGACCCGTTTTTTTTTTAAATAATAGTATGTGCCTGAAATATGATATGTAGGTAAGAAAGGATACATTTATATATTGAAGTATGTAAGTGCAAATGTCCGAGATGTAAATATAAAAGTAAAGTTTGAAAAAAATAAATGTAACTAAATATATTATCGTTAGCCAACTTTCAAAGTCCCTTGTCCGTTTTATAAACTATTTCAGTAGTTTCGTTCGTCGTCGCGCCACCATCCATCACGGCGAGTATCGTTGTTGTAATTTATCAACATGAGACTTTGCTTGATGCCGCCAGCTTCGTAATGGATACATTTTACTAATAATTTTAGTTGCTTGAAATTTTCTATAACTCTATTTAGGAATAGTGTATACTAGTCATATTTTATAATGTCACGCTGTATCCTGCACATGGCAGAGTAGGCAGAGGGAACCTGGGAACCTTAATGTTACATTACGTTCTCATTAAAACATTTCTATTTCTCACTATCCGTCGAATTTTGACGTTCTCCTGGGTTTAAATTATTTTGTTAAAATGATCTACTTATTTAGTATATTATGATTATTAGTATATTAATATTAACAAAACAACAATTAAGATTTTAGTTTTGGTTACGAAAAACTCACTACTGTTCGTCAAGTTTGTTAGGCACTTTATAAACTATTTAAATATTACTTCCCGATTCGAAGAAAAATTTAAATTCTATTAAGAAGATAATATACAAATATAAAAATTAAAAATAAAATTAAATTAGCTTCACGCTGTATCCCGCACACAGCAGGGTAGGCAGAGGGAACCTAGTGTTAAGACACTCCGTTCCCCACTCTCTGCCGGATTCTGGAGGCATTGCGTGTTGAGTGGCAGAACTCAACGCCGCGCTTAACCTCGACACCAGAGCGAAGAAATAGAAATATAAATTTAAGTAAATATTTCATTTCCTCGAGTGGGGATCGAACCCACAACCCGTCGATTTGCAGTCACACCTCGTGCCGCTGCGCCACGACCGGCCTCATATACAAATATAACCAATAGTATTGTAATTCTACAACGATTATGAAGATATTTTCATACTAATACAGATTTCTTAATTTTCTTTAAATCAAAGTACTTACATACCGCTTGTTAGTGTCAAAAAAGGCTATTATAGTACAAAATAAAAGAAGCAAACAGACCCAACTATTTGTCCCTAGGCTATCCTTTATAAATATGCAAGAACTGGTCAAACGCGAGTCGGACCCGCATACCGAGGGCTCTTTACCAATTACAGTATTGTTTGTTAACGGGAAATAGAATTTATAAAAGTTGACGTTTAGTTTTAAAATTGGAATTATGACATTGTAAATATTTTTTTTGTATGAAAAATGTACAAACTTTTAGATTTTTTTACTTTTATTTGCACTGCATTTTTGCCAAATATCATAACTCAAATCCAGCAAGTACTAATTTTATACATAAAGTTTGCAGCAAAAACGATGCCTAGAGGATTGTATCTCTTAAATGCGTTGACTTAGAAGCTTGATTTTTCTGTGTTTCAAGGGATATAGCATAGGCAAGAAATATTTGATATTAATTTCTATCATATAGACGAACGGACAACTAAGTGGTCCTTTAAGGGTTCCGATATTCCATTACGGAACCTTAAAAAAAAAGGAAAACAATGGAACAACAATAAGTGGAAAGAGCTAGTAGTAAGGGACTAAACTCGATATACGTTTGAATGCTTGGCCGATACGTGATAAAGGAAGCGCTTCGATTTATAGAGGGTGGTCAATAACTTGCTTCGTCATGCAGAATAATGGCCGCAGACAGGCTTTGGGAAAGCGAAATCGAATTATTTCAGAATATATTAAATTACTGAATCAATACGTTGCTATCAAATTAAAATTTTAATTAATACGGACAGGAATTTTATAATATTTTAATTGGATATTGCAGTCGAACGGAAATGTGCTGGTGCAAGAAACAGTTTTTTTAGTTAATGTTCAGCTTTACGTAGGGTAGGTAGAGGGAACATAGTGTTAAGACACTACGATACACACTTTCCGCCGAATTCTGAGGGCATTAAGTGTTGAGTGATAAAACTCAACGTAGCGCTTTGCCTGCAAAAAATATGCGTCCATGTGAATCCAGGTGCAGGAAGGAAAATTTAAAAGGAATGTGAGGAAATATTAAACGTGAGCATTGGGTGCTGTCAATTAAAGCTAATATTATAGTCAGAAAATTGTTCTTCATTTAAAGATACCTGAATGTATGTATTTTGTTTATAGCTCTTTTTACAGCTTTCTCGACATGCAACCTGTATAGGAATACAATAAGAATATCTTTTCTTTGCATCCAACTCAATACGCGTTCCGGATGCCGATGAGACTTCCTAGCTTTTGTAGAGTATATCGGTATTTATAAATAGAAGTTTGTATAAATTGCATTTACCTACATTGTGCTTAAAAGCTACGAGGTTATATCAAATGATTGTGACTGAATGGTGTGTTAAATTTAATAGCCATTTTAAGATTTGTAATGTAATTAATTAAATTTTGACGTTAGAGTTTTAAAATAAAGAGATTTTTTATTATACATAATTCAATGATAACTATTTCTTTAATACAAATAGAACTAGATTAAAATAAACGCTTTATAAAAAATAAAACAAAACTATATCATTTCTGCCCAAAGCATTACTCTTGCAATATTCGAGAATTCGAATTAGAATTTACAAATTTAAGGGCGTGAAAATCTAAAAGAAAATATATGATTTTGTTTTTTGTATTTTTATAATATATTAAAAATGCATAAATGTTGCAGGGACATAAACATAAGACTGTAAACGCGACAGGTTGTGAGTTTTAATACCCTTTCGAGGAAATGAAATATTTCCTCTAGTTAAAAAGTGAGAAACAAAAGTGTCTTAATAGAACGGAGTGTCTTAACACTAGGCTTCATTTCCTACCCTCTTACGTATGCAATACACCGCGAAGCTAAAAAATAAAATATCAAAAATATTTGCAGGTTAAAATGTACATTTTAAACGAAAACTGTCAATCTTGGTCACAATCGATCTGTGTGCAAAATTTAATACAAATAAATTTAGTTGAACGCATTTCAAACATTATCGAATGCGTTTCGCTTGTGAAAACTACAGCTTCACTAAACTTCAATAACTTTATATTAAATGGAAATGTTGTAGTTTTATTATTTTAATTTTTTAAAGAAATTGTATATGATGTATGGCTTACATTCAACTAGGATATTTCTTTATATTATTTACTTTTAAACAACAAGACAAAGGTAGCTTTGATAGGAAAAAGAACTAAAACGAATACGAGATTTTTGTGTAGATTCTTTAGTGATGAGAATGAAAACTACGGGGAAAATATTTCCCTTACGTCCGTACCTTTTCACAAAAATACAAAGGATGTACTTATCAAGGCCCTATTGTTATGTTTTAAGAATTTTATATATAGTGGTTATAGTAAGTTAAATTATATAAACCTTTCTTTAGCTTCACCCTGTATCACGCACAAAGCGGAATAGATAAAAGGAACCAGTGAACATAGAGTTAAGATACCTCGTTCCCATTATAGCACTTTCAGTCCCCTAGGGAAAGAAAGAAAGAAGAAATCTGGAGGCATTGCGTCTTGAGAGGCGGAATTCAACACCGCAATATAATTTTTAACATTATTTTAATTGAACTGAAAAGATAAAAATATGACAATTATAACTTCGAAATATATTTATTATATGCTTCGATCAACTATGTATATAGTGTATAGATAGTTGAGCGAAGGCTTATAGTTTTAAATTACCCATATGTTTTCATTTAGTGTTAGTCAGTGTTTGACTGTTATACTGAAAATTTAATAATATCAATGAACCATAGAAGGGTGAAATCGGCTGGTCACAGTTTAAATAAAAAGTTTTAATTCGATGTAGAAACAATATTTTGTGTATGTAACGTAAAATAAACAAGTAAATTAAACATTTTTTAAAGTATTTTATATTCCAATTAAAGTTTTTTTACATATTTTGAAGATTCCAAATCTTGGAATTCCAGTTACAGTAGGTACAATATTTTTATTTCATCTTTACACTTTATCCCACATGTAGATGTAGATCGTGTCTAGTGTTAAGACACTCCACTCCTCACATTTACTGCCACTGCGCCACGACTGGCCTCTACAACTCTATAATAATTTAATTTTGTAAATCTAGTTACAAAGCCTAGAAAAGCATACACAAGCTTATACGCTTATATAAACAGTAGTGTAGCATGAAACGTCAGAAACATCATGCCGCTGGTAATTAAGAGTGAGACGCGCCCCGGGGGCGGGGCCAGAGTTGAACGGATTCCATACAGGCTAATCTACTTAGCCCGATCTCGTATTATCGATGTTAAGGTAAATAAGGTGCCAGATGCAGGCCGTGGCGCAGGCAAGTAAACGCCACAGGTTTTAGGGTTCGATTCCCACTCGAGGATATGATATATTTAATATTTTTTCTTCTTCGCTTCGCACGGCATTGAGTTCCGCGCTTACACGCAAAGCCTGCAGAATTCAGCGGAAAGTGGGGAATGGAGTGTCTTACTACTAGGTTCTCTTTGCCTACTAAAGTATTCCTAAAGTTATCGTCGAAATATAAATCCTACCAAGACATGTATATATTGAGAAGTTGTCTAACAAATATTGGGCGGAGGGATCATGTAGATGCTATTTGTTTTAGGCCGGTATGTATATAGGAGTCGGGTATCGCACGCCGGCATATGATGCCTTCATAAAGTGAAAATAATGGCTCTCAAAATGAATTTCGGTCAAGTTTATCTAAACTGAACAATAAGTAAGATCGCTGTCCAAATTTACTTTACAAGCTCTAAGCATTTCTTGATCTAAGTTATTTAAACTATAAAATATTTTTCAGGTAAAATTTTTCTAACTACAATAGAGAAATTGCGTAAACATTTTATTTATACCTTAAGGAATAACAAAATATAAGTAACTCGTATATAAGAATGAAGCATATCATATTTCTCAGGAATACGAGTGGATTCCTTTACTGAGATGGAAATCTAAATGGATGGTTCCATAATACAGAGTGCCAGCGGCATTCATGATGTATCCTGAATTCACTACATTATCCTATCTGTCCTAGGAGTTTATGTTTAACGTCAGTGAATATATCACATCTTGTCTGGTTTTATGCCATAAATTCTTTTCATAGTTCTCTCTTGGGTACATTTGTGATAAGTAAAATTTTTAGTTTTGTAGGTACGGCGTGTATAAGACTAACTTACTGTATAATAGCAATGACTGTGTTAGCTCATTATTTTGTATGTGCAAGACGCAAATGAATAGAATTGTAAAGATGTTTAGATTTTTTTTTGTACATTTTATATGTACTGTTTTATATATACTACTATTTGATTAAATTAAAACAAGTAAAAGGATGCTCTCAAAATAGCTGTGAAGAAATTTACATTAAAGTTAAACTCATAATTATGGCGTGGGATCAATTAGAGTCTAATTAATATCTTTTGCATGTAATTAATATTATTTTAAGATAATATAAAAGAAAACCTGATTACTACTTAAGCTCGAGGCTATCGTCGCACAGCAGAATGAATTGATCCGGGGAATATATTATTTTTATCTTTCCTATCATTTATTTATTCTAGAAAAAAACAAATTGCGATGTCTAGTTACACTGTAGTGCCGCAAATTCAAGTAGAAAAATAGAGAAAGGAGTGTCTTAATACTAGATTCCCTCTGCCTATAACTATCCATTAAAGCGTAAACCTAGAACGCTTTTCCAATCATGAAACTGAGTTTTTATGCTTGTATCCTGCACAGAGCAAGGTAGACTTGGGAAACCTAATGTTAAGATACTCTCTTTCCCACTTTCCACTGAATTCTGTAGACATTGCAACTTGAGTGGCGCAACACAAAACCGCGATTTACCCAGCTTATTTCTAATAAAATATTTAAGACGGAAAATATATAAATGTTAGTGAAATATCTAAATATTGAAATGTAGTGTCATATTTTCTATAGCTTCTTGGATTGATTTTTGTATAACAAAGCCGTGTTTCTAAACATTGAAAGGCTTTACAGCAAATATGTTTGCACAACTTGTGGGATTGTGGGAAAACTGACATCCGCTATATTCAATAGAATTGTGATCAAATAGTTGCCCGCCCGCGGCTTCGCGCGCCTGAGCGATGACTGTATGTAAGTATTCATGTTTTTATATATATGTATACATATGTAGTGTACTTATAAAGACTATTATTATGAAAGTTTTAGTTCCTTTAGTCACATTATTGTAAATTTCGAGAATTTTGCAAATAAAAAAGTATAACTTAAGACACTTTACAATAAGACACTTTCGTTGCCTACTTTCTAGAAAAAAGGATAAAGTAGAATTTTGGGAGTATTGCGTGTTAGAGTGGTGGAACTTAACTACAAAAAAATGAAGTTATACAACAATTTCTGTATTATTTGAACATAAGAAAGAGAAACCTTAAGAACACGCAAATTTAGCAACAGTTTTCAACGGAAATTAAAATTGGCTAGTTCCCTGAAATACGGGCAGATCCGAACAGAGCATGTGACGGACAAAGCGATGTTCGCAGTTTCAGGCTCAGCCGACGCCGGGTGCGGAAATGTTGACGTTGTGAGGTGACTCGCGGAAATAACGTTCCACTCCTTTTATGGGCCTCGCATGCGTCCTGACTGGAGTATAGAAATGGTGGGTATATTATTTTATTTTATTAACAGTTTCTTTTTATGTAATTCAATATATCTATATTATTTAATATAACCACGTAAGCAATAATAAAGAAAGAGGAGCGTTTGTAGGTACCTTATAAATATTTTTATTGGTTTAGAAAAAAAATATTAATACAATTAACTTAACAAAAGTTGATTTACAAATATCATAATAATAAGTTACGTTTTTTCGTTTCATAAATAGAATCTTAAGGAACCAATAGGAAGAAACGGAAACAGTTCACTACAAACGCGTGTGACATTTAGTAAATTACACAACAAATGACAAAGTGGCTACTACTACTAAATTAACACAAAATTATTTTGTATGTGAGTATATTATATAAATAAAATAATAAAACTGTAATAATACAGAAACTACACAAAATGACTTACCAGTGTATTTTGTTCTTAACGTTTACAATTTTTTTTTAAGACATTATGTAGGTATACTTAGTTTCCGTAATCGTTTTTGAAATCATAGCTAAATAAAATAAATTATTATTAATTAGACTTACTTACATTATTGCTACCATTAAAAATATAAATAAAATAAGTCAGCTTCACGCTGTACCCGGACACAGCAAGGTAGGCAGAGGGAACCTAGTGTTAAGACACTCCATCCCCATTCAGGCGTTAGGTTCCCAGGTACCTTTTGGCTATCCTAATGTATAAAATACAGTATACATATCCTAGATGTATATAATACAACGTGAAGCTGCAATTTTTTTATATATTAATAAATATGTGTTAAATGCTGTTAGTTTAAAAGGGTTTACATACCTACGTATGTGACATGTAGTTTGCACAACAATATTCAAATGAAATTAAAGTAACAGCTAACAAGCCCGTATCTCACATATACGCTATTAATGATCTAAATCGAATCAGGAACTGCCAGCTCTAATTACCTTAGCCGCAATAATAGCTGCGGTTAGGGATATTATGCAGTTGAGTTAGAGCCTACGCCACCAATTAAAGTTGTACCAAGATACACTATCGAATTAAATCTATAGGATTGTATGGATAGATGTTGATTGATCATGTAGGTACTAGCTAATTGGTCTTTGTGTTTAGTTTAGTGACATTAATTGCTTTAGGTCGTGAGTTCGATTCCTTGTTACTAGTAAATAAAAGACGTGCTTCTCAATCAATATTTATTGCAAGACTGATTTGCGTTCACACGTAATGCCAACATCAACATACCACCTTCACCCTAAATTACAACATATAATACTTAAATTATTAATACTTACTAAAATTACAAATAATTCTTAAATTAACAAGTACATATATTAATCAAAGCCGTAACGTTGGGGAGGTTGACGGTTCCTCAATGCCTTAGGCGATTCCCGTGAACATTGAGGAATATTGCTACTATTTTTATTACATGATGCATCGGAGTTCGGTATTGGTAATTCCATCGATTGGTTCATATCATTTTCAACAGCTAAGTCTGCCGAACCGGGCGAGACCGGCGATTGAACCTCATTTTGCTCGTGCACCACTTGACTGTCGGCCGTGCCGCCTTCCGACACCACCTCTCTAGTCACAGCACCCCCCAGAGAACTACGACCGCTACTTACCCGTGATTGCCCAGCTACCGGCAGCTCATATCTGTGCTTCAATTGGTCAACATGCCTATGTACCTCGGTTCCAAATTCCGATGTAATTGTGTAATCCGAACTACCTAATTTGCTCTTTACCCGTCCTGCCACCCATTTCTTAGGACCCCTATAATTTCTGTACCATACTGCATCATCTGGCGCCATCTATCGGTGCGCTCCGCCTAATGCGTTCTCGATTTGAGCCTGTTGAGACTGAACTCGCGCTTCCCGATCCGGTTTTAACACGTCTAATCTCATTCTTAATTTTCTACCTAGTAAAATTTTTGCAGGACTCTCACCCGTCGTATAATGCTCTGTATTCCGATAAGATAATAAGAATCTACACAAAGCTGTATCCGGATTTAATTTCTGTAACAGAGCTTTTTTAATAACACGTTTGCAAATTTTTACGGCATTTTCTGCGGCTCCGTTAGAAGCTGGATGATAAGGTGCAGAGAATAATTGCTCAATACCATTACTTCGTAGAAATGTTCTAAATTCATCACTCGAGAATACGGTAGCGTTATCGCTGACTACTTGACGGGGAAGATCGAATCTCGCCCATATATTTCTTAATACGGCTATCACGGCATGCGAAGTTGTCCGTGTCATATTTATAGCTTCGATCCACTTAGAACAAGAATCAACAATGATTAAATAATTTAAACCCGCTATAGGACCTAAAAAATCTAAGTGTAATCTAGACCAGGGTCGGTAAGGGTAAGGCCAGGAGTGTGGTGCCTGTTGTCGCGGTGCCTCAGCCACGGTGGCGCATACTTCACAAGCACGGCACACCGCCTCCACCTGTTCATCCACTCCCGGCCACCAAACATAGCTCCTAGCTAACGCTTTAGTTTTCACTATTCCCATGTGGGGTTCGTGTAATTCTTTCAGAACCCTGTCCCTGCAGTTAGAAGGTATTACCACCCTATGTCCCCATAAAATGCACCCTAACTCGGTATATAATTCTTCTTTGCGATTAAAGAACGGTTTTAGTTCTCTTATGTCTACTTCGTGTGGCCACCCGTCTTGAATAAGACTCAAAACACGACTCAAAATAGGGTCGGAGGAAGTGTCCTTTTTTAAATGTCTATAATCTAACAGAAGAGCTTCGGTTGCAAAATGAAGGTATGTCTGTTCTGGTAATTCCTCAGTATTCACTGTGTTCTCTTTATGTGATTTAATCAAACGTGAGAGTACGTCAGCCAAATTCCTAGTAGTATTCACAAATTCTATTTTAAAATCGTACGCTGACAATTTAATTGCCCACCTCTGTAAACGACTCGCTGCTGTACTCGAAATACCCATGTTAGGCCCAAATATGCTTACTAACGGCTTGTGATCGGTCTGCAGGGTAAATTTACGACCGTAAAGATATTGATGAAACTTATCCACCGCAAATATAATAGCTAACGCCTCTTTATGTATTTGACTGTAATGTTTTTCCGCGCATGTGAGAACTCGTGACGCATACGCAACGACTGTTCCCGTCCTCCTGACTCTCGCTGTGCTAGAATGGCGCCAATGCCGTGTTCGCTCGCGTCGCATGTGAGAATTGTTTCTAAATTCATATCATAGTGGGCCAACACTTCGGTGCTACATAACATTTTTTTAACTCGTTCAAAAGCTATATTCTGACTTTTCCCCCATATAAAATGTTTCCCCTTTTTGAGCAACCCATACAATGGACTTAAAGAAGAACTAAGATTTTTTTAAAATTTACCATAGAAATTGACCATCCCTAAAAACGATTTCAGTTCACTAATGTTAGTAGGGGGCGGCATAGACACAATAGCTTCTATTTTGTCTTTATCGACTTCAAGTCCGTTTTTACTTATTATAAAACCTAAATATTTGACTTCATTCGCAAGAAATTTACACTTATTGCGTTTAATTTTCAACCCGTTACTTTCTAAAATGTGCAAAACCTTGTCTATTGTTTCTAAATGAGTTTCCAAGTCCCTATTTGTAATTAAAATATCGTCATAAAATATAAGCACGTTAGGTATATTTTTTAAAAGATTTGACATGAATTTTTGAAAAATACCGGGACTCGAAGACAGGCCGTATACCAGACGTTTATATTTAAATAATCCACGATGCGTGTTTATGACCGTATAATCCCTAGATGACTCATCGAGCTCCAGCTGATTATACGCTTGTGAGAGATCTAGTTTTGTATACCAAACTTGCCCCGACAGTTCGCTAAATAAGTCGTCTAGTTTTGGAACCGGGTACCTGTCAACCATTAAAACATTTTTTTTTTTTTTTCGAATGGACTTAAATGCTGTTGACCTGGAATGGTCTTGACAGCGTCACCGGGCTGGGAGGGGCGAGTGTAGCTCGCCCCTGAAGATAAGAATTACGAGCTTTGATGGACGCTCGTGAAGTGATGGCGATCGCGGGGGAATGCCCCGCGTACGCTAATCATGGTGGGTTTCGTCCATTGGGCCCCGCCACGCCGAGGCGCGGGCGTGCCGTTAGATATGACTGGCCTCGCCGCCTCTTTCGGCGGCGGAGAGTGGGACGTGGGACTGAGGAGTGGATCCTCCCAATGTATTGGGCGTTGGCAGCAGTGATGGGATCGTCGGGGTCCAGAAGCACGCTTCGAGGGCGTCGAAGACGTGGATGTGGGTGAGGAGCGTACTTACACGCTTCGACAATGAGTGGGTTGGAGTGGGAATCTGCACGCTCGTAGTAGCGCTTGGCCAGGCGCTTGCAGAATTCCTTGAGCGATTCTAGCTCGAAATCTTTGTGTAGGTCAACGTTGCGTACGTACCATGGGCATCCGGATCCCATTCGTAGGAACTTATTTTGAACCCTCTGAAGGAGGTCTATCTTGGTGTGTGCGAACACGACACAAGCATAGGTCATGACGGGACGGATGCAAGTTTTGTACAATGTCAGCTTGTTGCGAAGTGACATTTTACTCCGCTTGCAGATGAGCGGATACAGCCTGTTCATGACGTATGTGGCTTTGTTCCTGACATACGTGATGTGCGGCCGGAAGGAGAGTTTCGAATCTACGACGCCTAGGTATTTGACCTTAGATTCCCAGGGGATCGGTTTGCCTTGCAGGTAAATAGTCGAGACGGTCTCGTAACGCTTACGAGGAAAGAGGACGGCTACGCTTTTCTCCGGGTTAACCTCGAACCGCTACTTGCTGAACCAATCGCCTAGGGCGTCGGCAGCTCGTTGCAGTCTTTCAGCTAGGATCCAAGCGGAGCGATCCGTGGTGTAAAGGGCGGTGTCGTCGGCATACATCGCAAGTTCGACTTTATCGGTACGCGGAATGTCGCTAGTGTAAAGCGCGTATAGCAACGGTGAAAGAGTGGAGCCTTGCGGGACTCCGGCGCGAACGGGTCTAGGGGAAGATAGGGTCCCTTCTAATCTATATCGGAACGTGCGATTCGACAGGTATTCCCGAATGATGTGAACGAGAGAGTCTGGCAGAGCCATACGACGGAGCGTGAACAGCAGGCCGTTGTGCCAGACCTTGTCGAAGGCTTTGGCGATGTCTAAGAAAATGGCCGCCGTGTCGCTACGAATCGATCTACGGACGTTATATTTCGCGATATGTTCGGTAAGCCGGTGAACTTGGTGTATGGACGAGTGGTGGGATCTAAAACCGAACTGTTCGTTGATGAACAGTTGTTTTGCCTCGACTATTTCCTTTAATCTACTGAGAACGATTCTCTCGTAGATTTTCCCTAAACTGCTAATAAGACTGATGGGTCTGTAGCTGGAGGGAAGGTTGGCGGGTTTTTTGGGCTTGCGAATGCCTATAACTATTGCTTCCTTCCATTCGGTAGGAAAGGAGCAACCTGCTAAAAGAGCATTGAAAATCATGACTAATCATTAAAACACGATTAAGCGTTACCTTATAGTCGACGCATATCCTAATGCCCCCGTCCGCCTTACGCGCTATGACTAGAGGCGTGGCCCAGTCGGAGCGGTCAACCGGCTCGATGACATCGGCGGCTAACATGGCATCTAACTCGGCGTCGACCCGGTCGCGCAGCGCGTACGGCAGCGCTCGCGCGCGACAGTATACGGGTTGCGCTCCCGCCCGTACACATAGGCTCACCGTTCCGCCATTGAACCGCTCCAACGTTTCATCAAATAATGCTTTATGTCTGGAAATTATAGAATTAACAATTTTATCTTTATCAAAAACATTTGTTTTTAGGGAATTTACACACAATTTAGGTATTTCAATACCTAACTCTGTTAGCCACTGCCGCCCTAGTAAGTTAGTTGTTCCATTATTAAAAATGTACAAATCTAACATTTTCGTTACATTTTTATACTTCACATTTATTTCTATATAACCTAATGGCTTTACAAGGGATCCGTCGTAAAAACTCAATTTAATACGGCAAGGTTTTATCATAATATTATTAAAATATTTATTATAAATATCAAGACTAATACACGACAACGGAGCCCCCGTATCTATTTCCATTTTTAAAAATATATCATTAACTAAAATAGTAATATGTACCGGTTTGTATTGCGTTAGCGACATTTGATACATTGGCTCGTCGCCTTCTTCTTTACCGCATTCAAGGTCACTACTCTGAGCACCATAGTGACTCCGTTTTACTTTTTCTGACGTTGCATGCATCTTCAACGAGTCATCCTCAGATTGCGTCACCCAGTAGGTACTGGCCGACCTGCCATACGAATAACCTCCGCGACCACGTGCGCCGGCGTCACCCCGCCCGCCGCGGCTCCCCGCGCTTCCCTGCCTTTCTCCACGTTGTGTTAAAACGTTGTTATTTTTATATGATTTTTCCGCTAATTCCACGCCCGGTCTCGCTTGTTGATAATTCTCTAAAATTTTTTTTGGCACAGTCTTCGGAGAAGACCAATTTGATGACAGTAACTACACTGGTATTCCTTATATTTACAGTTCCATTTTTTATGATTTGCATTTCCGCAAACTGTACATAAATTGATATTAATTTTATTTACGCCTTCTGAGAATTCCGTAGAAACTTCAGTTGACTCCACCGCTCCGGCGTCCCGTTCTGCTGCTTCAAGTGTAGTGGCTAACATAAGTGCTTTTCCGTAGTTCAAATTTTCCTCCGCGAATAACCTCTGTCTCGTCATCTCGCTTTTTAAGCCACATACAAACTGATCCCTTAAATTCTCCTCTAAGTCTGTTTTAAAACCACAAAATCTTGATATTTTTTTTAAATTTGCCACGTATTCCGCAATGGACTCCCCCGACAACTATCTACGTTGTCTAAATCTGTACCTCTCCGCCATTACTGAAGGCTTCGGCTGTAGATGTTCTTGTAGAAGATTTGTAGCTTCTGAATATTTTAACGCTGATGGTTTTAAGGGACACGCTACTGCTTCCCCCATTAACGAAATAAGTGTTGGTAATTTTAGTTCTTCCTTAATATTATTTGCCACAAAATACATTTCCATTCTTTCTGTGTATGCTAACCAGTTCCCGGTTGTTAAATTAAATTCACCGACTTTGCCGACCGCCATTTTTTTCCATTTATTAAACCTATTTGTCCTCGTCGCCACTAGTAAATAAAAGACGTGCTTCTCAATCAACATTTATTGCAAGACTGATTTGCGTTCACACGTAATGCCAACATCAACATACCAGTTACCAAGTCAGATTTATGTATGTATGTATGTGTCGGCTTAGAGCGGAACATACTTTTTTATTTGTGCGGTAAGTTCTCACTTCTTGCCAAATTTCAGAATTGTACGTCCACGGGGAGTAGGGTTTTGATTACGCGGTGGATGTTTTATTGCACGACTGTAGACTTCTAAATTTGACATTAATTTCAGATTGATATATCCCCACGCGATCTCGAGATAAATGCTCCTGACAAATAGATGGACAACAAAGTGATCCTTTAAGTTCCTGCTCTATGTTTTGAGGGACAGACCCTAAAACAGTTTAAATTTATTTATCCGATTAAATAGCGCATTTCAAAGCCATGACTTTGAGTTCCGACACCTAGACCGCTATACCAAATGAAACAAATATGATAAGTAATACATGATATTAAGACATGTAAAAAACTCGTGTAAGCATAATTTAGTCTAACACTTAGATTAAATTTTCATTTGTGTATCCTGTAAAGTATGGAAAATGTATGAGATGATAAAAAAGGTTGAAATAAAAGACAGCAGGTGCGACCTCAATGTCCCAGTGGGTAATATACTGCTGGGTTAACACCCAGCAGTATATTACCCACTACTAGTTTTGTAAGCACTGAATCACCATCGCGTCCACCAGACACTGTCTCACTACGCCTTTATGTTATACTGTAACAATATTGAGTATTTCAAATGGACGCAGGAAGCAAAAATATTAAATAGATATTTTTATTTTCTCGAATGTAAATCGAACCCACAACCTGCGTTTACGCCACGATAGCCTCTTACACAGTTAAGAGAACATAATGTAATATTTATTTTTGCTTCCTACTCTCCAAGGAAATAGGCTTGGAGAAACAAAGTATAAATAGATACTAGCTGAAAGAAAAATATATTGGGCAATGAATATTGTATGATTTGACAGAAATATGGAATTATAACCTTTATCTTGGGAAAATTAGGACAACATCTTGTGACATGTCAATCGAAACGTGTCTGTTTAGTGTACGGTCTTGGTTATAGAAGCGTGTAACGTCTTATAGTATTATGTTATCTCGGGTATAAAAATGACGTAGATTTCTTTAAATATTTTATTTTCTTTTATATTCATATTTTACAATATTTATTTTTATAATAATTCGTACTTACGTTGAGCTACTATTAAGCTCAGAGCAGTGCCTGCGACGTGCGACCACAGATGTAGGATTCACGGGCCTTTTTACAATGGACTTACACTCGCCTTCACTGCCCCGGCACAATATAGTAAATTACCTCGAAGGAAATAAATTATGACGAGCAAAGGTAAGGAGAACCGTCTCCGTGTATGAAAAAGTGTATATAAAAACAGGTGAAATAAGGGCGGCGCTGCGGTATAAGATACATTGTAAAGATTGTGCCACATCCAGTTAAAACTATTAGATTATTTTCGAATTTTTATTCAAAAACATGTCTGCCCATCAAAGACTAATTAATAAGTAATTCACGTGGCTAATGTGGACTGCAAGAAGAAAATATATTATTATTTATTGTAATTTAAATTTCTTTTATTATATAGTCATCAGTGTTAGTTCCAATGACGTGGGGGAATATTAAATTTAAATATAAGTTATTCTTTGGTTTAAATACAAAGATTTTATTTTGTTTTTTATTTTTATTTATTATTGAAATACGAATTTCAGCAATATACATTAATATGCAATGATGTTTTGATATCAGTCATTAAAGTCGTTAAAGTTACTGATAGAAGAAATTGAAGCTAGTGTCACGACACTACGTTTTCAGCTTGAATTCAAAACGCAGGGAGAATACTAGAACTCACTTTTAGTGTACCAGTGTGGGGAAATAAAAATCCCACTACCATTGCAGTCGAATGCTGTCCCACTGCGCCACAAAGGCTTTGTTAGTTTACTAAAATTATTCTACTATTATATATTAGAATAGTTATCATCACACTTTTTTAAGTAGGGAAAGGATTGTCTTAACACTAGGATCCCCAGAGGGAACCAGAGAGACAGATCTCCCTACCATGGGATATACGGGATACAGAGCGAAGCTAAATTATTTTATTTGAAGTTATTGTTTGAAATTATTTAATTTGTTTGAAATTATTTAATTTGAATTATTTTATATTTTTCTTTACTATAATATTTATTGTCTTCACGCTGTATCCCGCACACAGCAGGGTAGACAGAGGGAACTCAGTGTTAAAACACTCCGTTCCCCACTTTCTGCCGAATTCTGGAGGCATTGCGTGTTGAGTGGCAGAACTCAACGGCGCGCTTAACCTCGACACCAGAGCGAAGAAATGGAAATATAAATTTAAGTAAATATTTCATCTAATTAATAAATTTAAGTATATATTACAATAGAAAATATTAAATTTATAACACTACCAGGTAGCTATGAATATGATTCTAATTTAAGACTTAGGGCGAAGCGAAGCTACGGTGAAATAAATGGTCTCTCGGGATGTTGTATGTAGCTTAAAATAGCCTATTATCTCCGCAGTGGACTCTTGAATTTACATTTTCCAACTAAATTTTGAAGGTAAATTCGGATACATTTTAGGTGCTTAACGCCGTAATTACTACGTAAATAAATTGAGGGAGTTAAGTCACTGTCACAAAAACTATGAAAATATTTTTGTTTCGTGAACGTAGATTCAACATGATTTGGGAATAAGTGAAGGAAATGATTGTTTGAACCATCAAGGTTGGTCAAATGATATAGATATTTGAAAATTTAAATATTGTAATCACATATAATGTATAAAAAATAAGATTCAGATCACATATAAATATAGATCACATAGAGTAATCACATATAATGTATAAAAAAATAAGAGCTAAGAAAAAGTGTCGTAGAAAGGTATAAACCAATATTTATTTTTATTATCTTAAAGACGCACAGCATGCGTCGGAATTACGGTCACTAGTTAAATAAGTATCGATGGCGTTAATAAAATTAATTAAGCGATTAGACACGGCCTCAGGAGATGGTTTACTTGGAAACAGGAGCCGAGGACACTTAGGTGAAGAATCACCATTCTACGTATAAATTTAATTAGATTGTTATTGGATATTGTTATGGATTATTAGATTTTTGTTTTGTAACATTGTCAATGATTTCTTTAAAATATTTAAAAAGAGATTCGATTAGCGTGTGACTGTTAGCGCGACAGGTTGTGGGTTGTCGCTACTCGAGGAAATGAAATATTTAATATTTTCATCTTTTTGCTCTGGTAACAAGGTAAAGCGCGACGTTGAGTTATGCCTTCAGAATTTAGTGGAAAGTGAGGAGCGGAATTTCTTAACATAAAGCTCCCTCTGCTTGGACTGAAACATGCGAAATTCAGCGTGAAGGTGAAAAAACAATTACAGCATCGGTTATACTTGGACGAATACAGAGTGAGGTGACGCTGTAACAGTTATTTCAGATAAACAGCAGTTAACAGGAAAACAAATATAAAATTTGATATTGTATAAAGACCACAGAAAAGAAAATATTTTAAAATAAAAATTAATAAAAAAGCTACCAAGAGTGAAACCAATAATTATACAACCACAGCTTAAATTTTCATAACAAGATAATATTTAACGACTATCATTACGAACCCGGCTCGTTCATTTTTCGCTGTCTTTATATTCGTCATTATTTTCATTGATGTTGTAAAAGTGTAATTCACATTATAAATAAAGCACTTATCCTTAATCTTGCCTGATATATTGATGTAACCAATACAAAAAACAAGTAATATTGGTTGTTTTCGTATACTCTTGTATCAATTAACTATTATTGAGGCCGTCGTAGCGCATTGTCACGAGTGTGTGACCGTAAATGCGGCGGTTGTGAGTTCGATTCCCACTCGAGGGATATTTTAATGTCGGTTAATGAGGCAAAAAATGGCGTTAAAATCCTATTTTTGTAAAAAATTGAATCCTTTTACAGTTTTATTATATACTAGCTTTCCGATCACGGCTTCGCCCGCGATATCACAAATGTATTCGTGTTTATATAAAAAAAACTAAATATTAAAAAAACTACCGTTGATCGTACGTATTATTGATCCGACTCACCCATTGATCTGATTCGCCTCGGTCTATACCTACTCGTATCTATAGTGTACTCACAAAAATTATAAATAATATAAAGTTATAGTATCTTAGGTTGTATTATTGTAACTTCTGTAAGAATTTTGGTTTGTTTTGGAAATAAAAAAGTATAATTTAAGATAATTTACATTACACTACCGTTCCCCACATTCTAGAAGAAAGAAATAAATAGAATCTGGAGGCTTTGCGTGTTGAGCGGCGGATCTCAACACCGCGCTTTGCCTTGTTACTAGAGCGAGAAAATGAAAGTAATATGAATATTTAATTTCCTCGAGTGGAAATCGCACCCAAAATCTGTTGCGTTTACCGTCACAGCAAAAGAAAATACTTAATTATTATCTAATTTTGTTGATTAGATTTGATTAGATTAAAAACATCGCGCGGCTCGTAAACTAAGCCTTCCTCCTAAAGTATTTGTTTTAATGATGTACTCATACTGTAAAGTACAACTTTAATCAGGATAAAGTATCAAAGGTGACTATTATATTCATATATGTTTATATTTTCTAGCTTTAGATTGTATCCGTAGCAGGTGGTCAGAGAGAACAGAGCGAAAAACGCTACCACTCAATTTCCTTCATAATTTTTGGTTTTATGTCTTATTATATAATTGAATATTTTTAAATTATTACTTTTTTTCTTATTTTTTTTTGTGGCAAACACTTGCACACTATCCTGATTGTGAAGCATATCAAGTTCATGCAAAAAATAGTATTATTGTCAATTTCGGATTCGAATTCATAATCTTTAAAGATCAACTATTAAAGTTGTTGTGTAACTTGCTTACTTGGATACAGGTGAAGTTTTATTAACTTCCGTCCGTATAATCCGTTTTAAAAAAATATTTTCTAGTACAATCATTGTCATACCTCTATCTGTCTCTATCTGTTTGTAACTTTGGCCAGCAGTGAGTGAAAGACGAAAATAAAATAAAAGTGGAATACTAAGTTCTGTTAACAGAACTATATATAATTACGTATATTATTATACTTTTAAACTATTTTCTGCTATTTTTATTCTTTTGTAAAAGTATACAAAATATGAACCTCAATACATTTTCACGTTGCAATTTTTCTATAACGCGTAGAGTAGCTCAATTGTATTTTTCGCTTCACCAAAGAAAAACATCAATAAACCTTGCTTCAAAACCAACTTCGGATGAAAAATTGAATGCCATGGATTTCACCCTGAATTCAGAATGGTTTGCTATATTCGGGCGATGTTTAAAATAGAATTTTTAATTTTGAGCCACCCTTATAAAATTTTGAGCCTCCCTTATTTTTCATCGTCTACGTTCTGATGAAATTAAATTTTCATCGATATCAGGTTTAGGTTGAGCTATTCCAAAATTTTATTTGACGAACATTTGTCTTGTTTTATTATTAACAAAATAAACGTATCTTTCATTTGATTAAAATATTTATAACTTCATATTAAGTCGCAAGTTTTCTCCAATTTCAATGTGTTAAGACAAAACGTAATGCTACCTTTACTTAATTAAACCAATAAAATGTCTATATATAAAACTAGCGACACGTTCGCAGCTTCGCCCGCTTGAATTGATTTCTAATAGTAATATCATTTTAAAAATAATATCCATACCTATATTTAAAGTTTCAGGCAATTCAATGAATGTTAAAAAAATTGACATTGAATATTTTTTAGGAACGAAAATAAAATAAACTGTTCTTCGTGAAAAGAATCAATAAAAGTTGAAGAAAATCCTTCCTATCCTATCCTTCCTAAAAATCCGACAGCAATACTTTAAGAACAACTATTAAACTAGCTAAAGTTATTTCGCACTGTACTGAGAAGTTCACTGGGGACGTTACAATCGTTCAAGTTATTTCCAAAGCCAAGTTGTAAACGAACCTAGATTTTAGACAAAAGGCAGATACGGTAAGAAAATACTTTTAAAAAGAAAACAAAATGCATGTTCTAGTATTTTTAGGAAAATTATTGTAAAGTAAAAGACATTAAGACACTTTATATGTATTTGGATGTTACATACATCAGGTAATTAAAACAACTAAAATAATAAAATAAATAATAAGTAGTCGTAGTACAATTACAGAATAACTGAAATGTAAGTGAATTATATATTTTTAAAGATGCTTAAGTTATAAGTAACAAGGTTTACCTCAATATAATTTAAGAAAAAGTATAACTGAAAACTAATGTGACCCTAACTTAATTCAATCTCACTACATATTTCTATAGTTTCATACAAGCCCAGTAAAAGAAATATAGAAAAAAACAGATTTTACGAGCACAGACGTGGCGCCGTCGTTTTATTCTTTTAAGAGTTCCAAGATTATTGCGAGAAAACTAAAAATGTTAAGTGTGTGAAAATGAAAAAACATTCTAAATGAAAAAAATTCTCAAAATGTAAGAACATTCTCTTACATTTCAAATAGTATAAATTATATACTTCTGCTTATTCCGAAACAAAGTCATTTTAATGAAACATAATATTTTAAGTAATCTACACTATAGCGAATTAAGAATTAAACAAGACACCGAGTGAGAATAATACCAAAGAAAATGATAAAGGAAACATTTCAAACTTGCAAAATACCTCAAGGAGAGATTATATTTCGACTAATTTTATTACATTTGACAATTTCTTTATGACTAAGAAAATAACATCATATTATTGCAGACAAATAAAAACTTAAACAAAAATGATCCAATTTTTACACTTATTCGTATAATTTTAGATACAGAGCTATACGTCAATTGATTATTATTTTTACTTTTTTTCAACTTCACGCTGCATCCCGCTTTTTTGCAGCTTCACGCTTGAAGCAGGTGGGCAGAGGAAGCATAGTGTTAAGATACTCCGCTCCGCACTTTTCACCTAATTCTGGAGGCAATGCGTGTTGAGTGGCGAAGGTCATCGCCATGGTTTTCTTTGAATGAAGGAATGAAAAAAATAAATATTCCATTTCTTCGAGTGGAAATCAAACCTGTTGCTTGTACAGTCATATACTTTTGCTCCTGCCCCACGACTGGCCCCCCTATGTGTTATAAGTTATCCTTTTATAAGGATATCATTAAAGATAAAATAGATATTCTAATTATAACTGTAATATTATACATTTACTTATTCATTCTGGTTGATTCAAAACTATTTTTGAATTAAATTAGTTCTGCCTCATGGAGTTCTTCCTTTTTGCTGCAAAGGAAATTGTTCGTTCAGCAAAGCGTTCCCGCTCCCGCGTCTAAACGCTATCGGACGTTACAAATAGATAGGATCACGTAAAATACATTCGTAGACACATTGGTTTTGAATAAAAGTCCAATATTGGAATATTGTCGGGTTGTATCACCTTGTAGGTAAAGTGTTTTATATTACTTTATATTTTCAGAAGTGTAAGTGTAGTGTAATGCATTTTATTTTTCTAACATAATTATAATAAAATCTGATATTAGAATATGGAGAAAGGAAGAATATATGAGGACAGTCACGGCGCAGGTCACAAGCTTCCTAGCTTCAGTCACAACTCGATGATTGTGGGTTCGATACCCGCTCGGGAGAATGAATTATTTATTTATATATTTATTTATTTATATTTCTATTTCTTCTCTCTGGTAGCAGAAATTGAAAATCTCGAAAATTCTGTAGAAGGTAAGGAACGCACTGTCTTAACACGAGGCTTCCCTTTGGCTTCTCTGCTTTGCGCGGGATACAACGTGAATCTAAAAAAAAGAAGGAAATATGTTTGGCTCTAGCGACACCACGACCGTCTCTAAGCCACGAAACGCAGAATAAAAACGTAAGCATTATACTCGTATACTATAGATATGAAATGGATCCTTCTCAAAGTATAAAAGGCACTTTAAAAAATTGCCTCCTGTACGTGAAGCAGATGCGACACCATTTGTCAATACTTATTGCTGTTTTAATCACCATCTCTGAGGGATGTGGTATATCGATTGCCCTACTTATATAACTCTGGCCCCTTTTTAACGTCTCCTCATAACTCTATTCATACCATCTTGTCACTTGTCAAATACTTTAAGTGCGATCAAATAATCTAAACTTAAAAATGTTAACATTTTTTTACTAAGGATGACAGTTTTATTATTTTATTCAAATTACCTACTGAAGTTTATTAAAGGTTATGAATGAAACAACCTTTTCGATTTCGATTATTTGTGTTGTGATCAATCTAGAAATGTAATATTACTTTAAAAAAAATCTGCTTCATGCTGTATCCCATATGTGCAGAGTAGACAGAGGGAGCCTAATGTTAAGATACTTCACTCCAAACTTTCCACTGTATTCCGGAGGCATATTTTAATATTTTATAGATTATTAAATTTGTAATTATTTTATTACTATCTACCAACCTACCTTCTTTTAAATTTTACAAATTTGCTAGAGGTAGTTTCAAAGTACATTGATCTGAATAATTGATGTTTAGCTACTGTTAAATATCTGACGATTTTTTTTAATTTTCTAACCGTTGGTAACCTTGCTTTGGAGGTCGTGGGTTCGATTCCCAAAAACGACGCCTGAAAATAATTTTAAATAAACGTATGTGTATTTTGACCAGATAATATGTATATAAGGTATTATTTTATTTGTTATTGCTCTAATTGTTTAGTTATATTCCCAAAGATTCAAATCTCTTTATGAACAAATATTAACATTTCTTTTAAGTACTGCAGTATATCTTAAGTATGCATTATATTTTAATTACTAAAACTTAAAGTCCGTTAGCGCGTTAAGCTGTTTATTAGGACTCTATGTTAATAATTGTAATATGCTTAAAAAAAATATGAAAATATCTATTTCTCTCCTCCTTATTTATGAAGTTTTTTTTCAGATTCACACTGTATTTCGCATATAGCAGAGTAGGCAGAGGTGACCTACTTAAGACACTTGATTCCCCACTTCTGCCGATTTTTAAGGCATTGCGTTGATTAGCGGGACTCAACGCCGCACCTTTGTCTTGGTACCAGAGTGAAGAAATTCAAATAAACCATTCCCTCGACTGGGAAACGAACCTACAAACGTTGCATTACAATCATACGATTGTTCTCCTGCGCCACGACTGTCAGAGAAACGGTTTTCTAAGGTAAGCCAGTAAATATAATTTTAGCTATCCTACATACCAATAAATGTAATTAAAATGTCTAAGCATGTCTTTCAATGATAATGCTGGCATAATAGTGTACGTCTTGATATTTATACTTAAATATATACAAACCAAATTGAATCGTGTTAATGAAGCACAAAGGCGCGTAATTTATGCTGTTTTCCTTTTTCCTTATCAAATAACGTGTAAGAACCATGAAAAAACACGTATTAAAGGAATTCCCAAAGGAGCTGATAAGGAAAAATAGTGGAAATTTATCATTCCTGTTTCGGTATTTGTGGAAAAAAACAAATACGATTTGAGAGATATGATTAAACCTTGAAATAATTTTAATTATATTTTGTTTACGTTAACATAATGATCAAAAAAATAATCGTTCAAAATTTACTTCATATGATATATGATATTTTATGATTGTAATTGTAGTAATTTTCAGTTCGCTTAGCTATTTTGCAGCATTATTACATCTGAACAAGTTTCTAAATCTACAATTACGTTTGGGTATAAAAACAAAACTGGCAAGTGCGAATCAAACTTGCCCACCGAGCGTTTCGTATTATTTGAGGATTGTAGGTCATCGGGAAGTACAACTTACTGCTTAAACCATTTGATCGCACACAATGAAGAGCCGTTGGAATCATTAGGAACCCAATAATCTTCTGGATATACATTTTATACCACATTTATCATGGGGAGTGTTCTGGGGACCTTTTTATCCTGATACCTGCTATCAAATTTTCAAACCTCAACAGTACGTCAGATGCTCAAATAGCATCCTCACTAACTGGATGGATCGATTGTTTTTTATCCGAACTAACGACAAATCTTTTTTTTGCCTGTAATTCTACAGTAAGAGAGTAAGGGGGGTAGCGACAGTTACATAAATACGTATACAAATCCCTTATAAAATAACCAATATTTTTTTTTGTTTTTACATTCAATTCACAATTGGATTATTAAATAATGCAAATAGGATCATTTATAACCAAATTGAAGGAACAAATCGATTATATCCACACTTCTCACGTCACGTCTCTACTTGATGCTTTCATTAGCATTGTTATTCATTTGACGCTGTTCAATGTACGGATGACAGATGTCACGATATTACTTTACAGGTAAAAATGTAGTGAGAATTGTAAAAACAACATTAAAAAATATACCAAAATATATTTTTTTAGTTTTATTTCTGGTGTTATGTAGAGAGAGCCTTTCTACGCCCATTGTTGTGCTTAACTACAAATAAAATAAATCAAATTGATTTATTTGCTTCAAGCTGTATCCCGCACACTGCAGGGTAGGCAGAGGGAACCTAGTGTGTTAAGAAATTCCGTTCCCCACTTTCTGCCGAATTCTGGAGGCATTGCGTGTTGAGTGGCAGAACTCAACGCCGCGCTTGTCCTCGACACCAGAACGAAGAAATGGAAATGTAAAATATAAAATTAAGTAAATATTTCATCTCCTCGAGAGGAGATCGAACCCACAACCAGTCGATTTTACAGTCACATCTTGGGCCCCTGCGCCACGACTGGCCTCATATATATTAACTACAAATGTTTATCTAAATCATAAAGAAACATCTCGTTATTACTTTAAATTTACGAGTAATTTATGTATATTAAATGTTTAGAACATGCAAATATTATTTCTATATTCAAATATTATCCAATTTCAACAATGTCGCATACATAGATGTCAAACAGATAACGTTTTTAAATTCGGTTAAAAAGGCAAAAAAGCTGCGATCCGCATAAGTGATAACTCTTCAAAGGTTGTAAAATATACATAAAATAAAGTCATACACTATCTTTTACACTCACTTCGAATGTTGAATAAATTCTCCTATTATATATGAAAGTGCAGCGAAAAATAAGGTGATATTTTGCTACGACAAATTCATAAATATTATTATGTTCCTTGGTGTGCTTCAATTTTAAAATGAATAAAACAATAAAACTTTAACAAATACGTTCATCTACAATATCATGTCAACTATAATAAGAAGATAAATTAAATAAATAAAACCAGCATACAACAGGGTAAGCAGAGGGAACGTAGTGTTAAGACACTTCGTTCCTCACTTTCCGCCGACTTCTAGATGCATTGCATTTGATGCATAAAAATTGATAAATATTAAGGCCAGTGATGGCGCAGGGGCACAAGTCCGTGACTGTAAACGCGACAGGTTGTAGGTTGACTTACCACTAGAGGAAGTGAAATATTTAACATTCTTTTTTTTTCTCTGGTGTGCAGGCAAAGCGCGACGTTGAGTTTTATGTGGGTCGTAGTGTCTTAACACTAGGCTCCGTCTGCTTACCCTGTTGTATGATAGTTTTATTTATTTAATTTATCTTCTTATTATAATTGACATGATATTGTAGAAGAACGTATTTGTTAAAGTTTAGTGTCTACCCTGCGTGGAGCTGAACATTAAAAAAAACTGTTTGTTGCAGCAGCACATTTTCATTCGACTGAAATATCCAATTAAAATAAAATTCCTGTCCGTTTTAATTAAAAATTTAATTCGATAGCAACGCATTGATTCAGTAATTTAATATGTTATGAAATAAATCGGTTTCGCATTCCCAAAGTCTGTCTGTGGTCATTATTCTGCATGACGAAGCAAGTTATTGACCACCCTCTATAAACCGAAGCGCTTCCCTTATCACGTATCGGCCAAGCATTCAAACGTATATCGAGTTAACTCGCTTGCTCGCTCTTTCCACTTCCAAGTCAATTTTATCATAATAATGTGACCTTATCATGTCAGATTATGATTTATTGTGGTCGTTCCATTGTTTTCCTTTTTGTAGAGTTCCGTAAAGGAAAATCGGAACCCTTATAGTAGACCACTTGGTTGTCCGTTCGTCTATGTGGGTGAATCAATTTGAAATTCATATCAAATATTTACGCCTATGGCTTGAAAGAAGGAAAAATCAAGCTTCTATGTCAATGCAATCAAAAGATACGAGTCTCTAGGCGTCGTTTTTGTTGCAAGCTCTTTGTAGAAAATTAGTACTTGTTAGACCTAAAGTTATGAAATCTGGCAAAAAAATACAGTGTAAATAAAAGAAAAAATACAAAAAGGTTGTAGATTTTTTGTACAACAAAAAATTACAATGTCATAATTCCAGTTTCAAAGCCAAACTTAAGTTTTCTATTTCCCGTTGACATACAATACTGTAATTGGTAAAGAACCCTGGGTATGCGGGTCCGACTCGCATTTGACCAGTTTTTTCATATTTATAAAGGATAGTCTGCTGACAAATAGTTGGGTTGTTTGCTTCTTTTATTTTGTACTATATAATAATATATAATAAATAGCCTTTTATAATAGACAACACTAACAAGCGGTCTGTAAGTACATTGATTTAAAGAAAATTAAGAAATCTGAATTAGTATGAAAATATCTTAATAATCGTTGTTTAGTCACAATGCTATTGGTTATACGTTTACTTTCTTATTTATAGAATTTAAAGTTTTGTTCGAATCGGGATGTAATATCTAAATATTTTTTAAAGTGCCTTACAAACTTGACGAACAGCAGTGAGTTTTTCGTAACCAAATCTTAAATCTTAATGATTGTTTTATATACCTAGAAAGGATTGTAAGCGTGATAAGAGGCCGGTTGTGGCGCAGCGGCACGAAGTGTGACTGCAAAACCGACTGGCTGTGGGTTCGATCCCCACTCGAGGAGATGAAATATTTACTTAAATTTATATTTCCATTTCTTCGCTCTGGTGTCGAGGTTAAGCGCGGCGTTAAGGTCTGCCCCTCAACACGCAATGCCTCCAGAATCCGGCAGAAAGTGGGGAACGGAGTGTCTTTACACTAGGCTCCCTCTGCCTACCCTGCTGTATGCGGGATACAGCGTGAAGCTAATTTATTTTTAATTTATATATTTATTTATAAAATTTCAATTTATTTCTGTATTCTGAATAATAAAATTGTAACAACGTTTATTATATAAACAGTAACACAGTACTATTTATACATTTTTAATAAAGGCAGTAGAAAAACACTCGTAGAACCCATAAAGAGGCCCGCGGGACGTTTGTCTGTCTCGGCTCTACTCCCTAAGATATATGACTATTACTTATTTCGTCCATTGGTAAATCTACTTTGTAAATGCTTGTTCAAGAACATTATTGTTCAGTCGATTGAAAAAGATCAGCTAGAATATTAATAATTAATAAATATTTATACAAAAGTTGTACTGCATGACATAGATTAAATTCAAACAAACAATAAAAGGCTCACAATCACAATTCACAAGAAGTTAATTTTGTCTTTTTCCCCTTGATTAAGAATCAAAGCGATTATAACTTTCATCTATTTGTCCTCCATTAAAAATGAGTTCGTGAGTTTGTAAGTTTTGAGGATTACACAATTTATTCGATTTAGAGCAGTTTAAGAATCATCGCTAAGTGTTTTGTTCGTATAATTTTATACATATTTTTAATATTACTCTTATCGTTTATAATATATATTTTTATATTTTGATATGAGTGTGTAATAATAAAAATATATACTTAACATTTAAGATGACTTCTTAAATTAATAAAGGTCTAACTAAAAAACTAATTTATTTAGTTTATTTTATGGAAAAACAAGGCAAACGAGCGTATAGTTAGTTCACCTGATGGTAAGTGATCCACCTAACACTAGAGAAGCTACAGGTGCGTCGTAGGCCATTAAAGTGAGATAGATGCGCATTTTGAATAGACCCATGTCGTGTTGATCTGGAAACACTGTCGCAGGTGAGCCACTTCACAGTTGCGTGGAGCGTAGAAGGAGCATGCCACGCATCCAGAAGATGTGGATGATGTCTGAGCTTGTAACGTACTGTGCGTTTTAAATTCAGCGACAGTGCCAGGCCGATCGGTGTTTTGAGCGTGAAGTACTGTTTCACTCTGCTGATGACCCCCAGTTTATTTAAGGCCAACTTGGTTTTGCTTTCCAGATAATTGCAATACCGGCAGTCATGTGAAACGGCCCAATATGCTCATAGTAGGCGCGGCTTTAAGAGGAGTGTTCTCAAAATCTGATATGATGTAAGAAGTTTTCTTAGTGATTAACACTCAAATGTTTGTCTTCATCCCATAAGGAAATATTCTTGACGGATGTCTGAATAGAAAACTTAAATTTATTTCGACACTAGCCACGAGGTCTCCGGAACTAAAACAACTACATGCTATTTATTAGTTCTGTGATCACTAAAAAATCCATAAAAACTAGCCAGGTGAGAAAGGCTATTTCTACTTGATTTTTTTACGTGAAATATGTTATACCTCCCATACACATTTTTTGTACCCGTAAATAGCTTTTTTTATAATTATTAATGCAAGGAAACATTTTTTATAAATATATTAAGAATCAAATTATACTTAGCAAATAAAGTACAAAATAAAATTAACAATAAACTAATATTCTTATGCTATATAAAATACCGATAAGTGACTTAGCCCTTTACAAAACCATAATCTTCAACTTTATTGCGGGCTCCCAAAGAAATCTAACATAGAAAAATTTATGTCCATTTTGGGTATTTTATTTGAAAAAGCATAATAAACTCAACTTAAAGAAACATCTATAATAATTTTAGCACGTGAAGCTAAAAGTTGAAATATCTTGTTATTTAGATGAACACGTCCGTAGGGGTACATATATCATCTGCTAAGTGAGCTCAAGAACGGAAACTGTCTAAAATCTCATCTTTATTTTTCGCATGTACGCGGGTAGATTTAGAATGATTACACTTTAATGTAAGGTAACTTTATCAAGGTATTAAGATCGATCGAACTTGTTATATAAGATATTTTTTTAACTGTATTCCGCATATAAGGGTAAGTAGTGGGAACCTAGTGTCAAGCCACTCCGTTCTCATTTTTCGACCATCATTACATCATACAATGCTGTGCACGTTTGACAGAAAAAGACTTAGCTCAACAAAAAGCGTTGCGCGATAGTGTGTGGGTTCGATTCTCACTCGACGAAATGACATATTTAATATTGCTGTTTTCACGCTTCGGTAACCACTAGCTCCGCCACTCAATATGCATTACCTCTAGAATTCGGCATTCGGCAAATAATAGGAATATATAAGAATAAATTATCAAAATAAGCCGAAGAAAAACAATAAGTAGACAAGAATTTAGGGAGCTTAAATTTTTAATATTAGAAAAATATCTAACAATGAAACTGAACTGAAACTCAACTAATTGAAATCAGCAAACAAAATAAGTGAAAGTAACTAAAATAAATCCTTAATATTAAAAATAATAAACACCGAAGAAATGAGTCGCTGGTATGGTTACGCAATACAACCCTACCAACCCAACCAAAATCTCTAGAATATTTTCACAATGAAAAGACTACTTCTAGGCGGAGTAAGCCAATATTAGAAGATGCGCGGAAAAAACTATTGTACTTGCGTAAATACATTCCTGTTAAGAATATTACGTTTTGTTTAATATTTAACAATAAAACATAGTCATACTTACCTACAAAAAAAAAAAGAATTATTTCGAGCAATAACCTTCTAGACTTAATTTTATGAGAAAAATAAAACAAAAAGTCTACCTTCAAAACGAAACTCATAAAAGTGATCTTCAATGAAAGGTGCCGTAATATTCCCATTAACTGATGCTATAATCAGCGAAGAAGCTTTTGGGTGAAATTTCCCTTCAAATTTCATATTTCAATACGGTTTTATTTACAAGGGAATATTATATTCTGCTTTCAGATTACTTATTCAGAAATAAGTAATCAATGTGAATAATCACGATAAATTTGTATAATGACAATAAAATATAAATATATATAATAAAAATATTATTTGCTGGTGAAATATATTGTTGTGTTTTTACGAATATTTCGTATTATATTTTAAAAGAAAACGAAGTAAAATGTTAAATTGGTAAATTTTTAATAAAAATATTTATATAATGAGAAAAACTGTACATTTATTCATAATCCTCGCATGTCTAATGCGTGCTTACTCTGATATGCAAAAGCAGGAGGAGAATTAGAGGCCGGAAGCAACCTTCTATAATTACCCCACCGGGAAACGTTTACTAAATAAATTTAAATATTCTGATTGTGATTTTCAAACCCCGGACCTCTTAGACAGGTTAACTACGTTCAACTCATATATAACACAAATTACATATATAAGACAAATCCAATAATTTTATTAGTTACGATCTTTAAATACAAATGAATTCCGTCTACCATTTATTGGTAACGTTTGCATCAACATTCACCGTAGCAACTCTTGTTGGTGAGAAAAAATCACTGTTTTTACATCTGTGACGTGTAATTTATGACTGCTATCTATACAGATTTTGTTGGATATCCCGGCTATGAATTAGAGATTTCGATAAAAAACATAAATATCTGCCGAAAATGTATTTCTATGGGTATCTTTTGTGAAATGTGGATTACAACTTAACATCATACTTTTATGAGAAATATAATACGGTGAAAGTAAATTAGGCCTTGACGCGGTCGTGGCGCAGTGGCACAAACGTGAGACTGTAAACGGAATTTTGTAGGTTTGATTCCCATTCGCTTCATATATTTGTCTCCGCTTTGGTAACAAGGCAAATATTTTACATTGTGTGTTTAAGAATTTTTTACATATTAAATTATTCCATATTTAGTATTTTTCGTTGCTAAGTGTGGAATAACACCTTAAAAAATGTAAAAAAATATTTAATTTATAGCATTCACTCTTGCCAGACGATAATTCTTAGTAATTATCTTCGAGTAGCGGAAATTTGTAAAAATTACAAATTTTCCTACAGAGATGCTAACAATATAAATAAGTTGTAACAAGCGTATAAAGAAATTTCGACGTAGCTTGATAAGAACGTATGGCTTAGTGGTCAGAACGCCTGGTAAGTTTCCAGGAGATGCGGGCTCGAGTCCCGCTCCGTTCAAATTTTTATACGTTTTTTAAGAAAAGCATTTTACTTTCTGAAGTGTGGAAAAACACTTTAAAAAAATGTTAATAATATCAAATATTTTTATTTTCTCGCCCTGATACGAGGCAAAGCACGGCGTTGAATTCCGCCAATACGCAATGCATCCACAATTCAATCACAATAGATGTGTCTTAATGAGAACGGAGTGTCTAAACACAAGGTTTTCCAGTTTTCCTTTGCCTGTTTTGTGAGTGAAGCTAAAAATAAAATAATTAATATAATTTTTGTATAAGCCAATAACAGTGGCGTAGCTAGGGCATTTGCTGCCTGGTGCGGCTTAGGACTTGTTGCCCTTTAAAATGGTCAAAATAATTTCAGATTTCAAACCACATTAGAGTAGATATATAATTTTTTATTGCTTCAAAACTATAATAACTATATATAAGTTATAATAGGGGTACAATGGTGTGTCAAGTGGCGACGAATGCGGCGTTGGAGACCGCCACCCAAACACGCCACGAGGTGGAGGACGTAGCTACAAATAGCTACGTGGAATGTAAGAGGAGGGATGGAAGAAAAGATGAATGAATTATTAGATGCGATGGATGATAGAGATTTGGATGTCGTTTGTGTTGACAGAGGCCAAGCGAAAGGGCAATGACACGACGATTTGCCTGGCAGTCGGGTCGCTTTCTGGGCCGGCGTACCAGAGAGCGAGCGGGGCTGTCAAGGTGTAGGTGTTATTGTCCTCTCGATTGGTTAGTGCAGCAGTTGAATACAAGGCGATCAACCCGAAACTGCCTTTGGGTTCGCTTCAAGCTGGGGTTAACAAGAGTATTCTTGTTAGTGGCGTATGCGCCAGTATCCACAGCTCTATTAAGCGAACTCGAGGAGTTTTGGTGAGAGTGTCAGGGATGTTCTAGGTAGCGTTAGAGGGAATGAAAAATTAATAATATGTGGCGATATGAATCGGAACTGCGCGAAGCGGTTACGAGGGAGGAGGTGGGAGTGGTCAGTATGGTGACAAGAAAATAAATGAGACTGGAAAGCTTATATTGGAAATTTGCAAGAAAAGGAATTTGTTTGTGGCAAACACGACGTTTGAACACAAATAAATTCACATGTATACATGGGAGCGAGCGGAAGGGAAAAGTATGATTGATTTATTCCTAGTGGATCAGCGTATTCGAAGCCAAGTTATAGACACGCGAGTGTTTAGTGGTTCTGAGCTGGGAACAGACCATTATCTAGTCGTTGCTAGAATAAGGGGGTCTGTTTGCAGGTTGCGCAACTACACAAGGTGTCCAAACTTGGAGTCGAATTATCGCATAAGAAACTAGAAGCTTCAAGATCCACCGATTAGAGAGGAATATCAAGAAAGAGTTTCCAAGAAGCTAGACAGCAGCGAATCTGGAAATGAAAAGTATTGGGAGTATGCTGGTAGAACCTTAGCGATTGCATGAAAGAAGCAGCAATAGAGGTATGTGGTAAAGGGATAGAAGGAAGGCTTTACCAAAAACCGCGACGAATGGTGGGATGATGAAGTGGAAACTGCTATAAAAAGAAAAAAGAAAGCATGGCAGGATTATAAAGCCTCAGCTAAGGATAAAAGTATGAGAGAAATTAAAAAGAAACAGTATAAGCTACAAAATCACCAAACGAAAGTACTCATGAAGATGAGGCGTGAAAAGGCAGAGAATAAAAGAGACGAAAGGTTAACGAACAACTTCAGAGAAAACACGTAGCTTTTCTGACGAGAAGTTAGGGTTTCTCGAGGTTGCTTGCGAGGTTGCTTTCGAAGGACGATGAAATTTTCACGAAAGAACCACACATTTTGCAGCGATGGGCGGAATTTTACAAGGAGATGTATGAATGTGATGGAGTCCCCAGTCTCAAGTAACAGCGAAATGTTATATGTTGATGTAGCTGATGGCGAAATCAGTATAAAAGAAGTTGAGAATGCAATACGAAGTCTGAAATGTGATAAGGCAGCGAGAGCAGATGGAGTTATTGCCGAGATGATCGAATATGGTGGGCCACGCATCTTGGACTTGTTCTGGTTTTTGTGCAATTTATGCTGGAAATCAGGGGAGATCCCAGATGATTGGCGAGGTGCGTTCATCGTGCTTTTATACAAAGGCACGATGAACGACAAAGACTGCGCAAACCATAGGGCTATCGGTTTGATTAGCTTGGGTAGTAAAGTTTTAAAAAAAATAAAATTAAATTAGCTTCACGCTGTATGACTAGTGTTAAGACACTCCGTTTTCTGCTTTCTGCTGAATTCTGGAGGCATTGCGTGTTGAGTGGCAGAACTCAACGCCGCGCTTAAACTCGACACCAGAGCGAAGAAATGGAAATATAAATTTAAGTAAATATTTCGTCTCCTCGAGTGGGGATCGAACCCACAACCAGTCGGTTTTGCAGTCACACCTCGTGTCGCTGCGCCACGACCGGCCTCAAGTAGTAAAGTTTATGCTAAAATATTAGCGAGAAGAATGCAAGAGAGATCTGAAAGGCCGTTGTAGGAGGCCCAAGGAGGCTTTAGACCTGGAAGAGGGTGTATCGATCAGATCTTTTCCCTCCGCATGATCACGGAAAAATTTATAGCCGTTAACCAAAAAGTTTTCTGTGCTTTTGTAGACTTGGAAAAGGCGTTTGACAGAGTTGTAAGAGCGAAATTATGGAAGATACTACCCCGGTACAATGTGAGCGGGACCCTTGCTGCAGGCCGTAAAGTCTCTTTAAAGAGATCACTCAGCCTGCGTGCGAGTAGGAGCTGGCGTGTCGCCCTGGTTTGACATCCGATCGGGTGTTAAACAAGGTTGTGCCATGTCAGCTTGGTTCTGGAGGGCGGCACACGATCGCCGCCTTCCGCCCTAATGAGCCAGAGGGCGGTCAGCTTGGGGAAGCTGGCCGCCTATTAACCTGGCCCCAGTAGTCGCGCGCAGGTTCCTCCCGCGCGCTACTCCGAGCAGGCCGTCGAGGGTGACCACACACCCTTGACTCCGCGACGTGCCTTGCAGGCTCCCGCCGCCGCGCTTCGCGGAAGACTATTGTCCCCGCGTCTCGCGGCCAGTGGCGGTCGAGGAGGAGCACCGTGAGATTTTAGTGGGTATTCGGACGGCCTACATCTGCCAGTCCGCAAGTCCCACATAACCCGCTCGAGTCCCCACTCGGGCCGGTATCCGTAACAGGATTTCCTCACGAAAAAAAAAATGTCAGCTTGGTTGTTCAATTTGTATTTGGATAGCCTGAGGTTAAGTTTAACCAAACAGCTGTTAGGCGAGCTCTGTCCTCTTTGGACATCCACAAGTCGAGCGGGCCAGATGGCATCTCTCCCTTAGTGCTCCATTCCTGTGCTCCTGAGCTGACACCGGTGCTAACGCGTTTGTTTCGGCACTCTTACTCAGTCGGCGTTGTCCCAGACTCATGGAAGAGCGCTCTTATCCACCCGATCTCAAAGAAAGGCGATGGTTCCGATCCATCTAACTATAGGCCTATTGCTATCACCTCCCTGCTCTCAAAAGTCATGGAGAGCATTATCAATAGCCAGCTTTTGGTTTATCTAGAGGATCACCGATTGATTAGTGACCGACAATATGGCTTTCTTCATGGTCGCTCAACCGGTGAGCTTCTAGTTTACCTTACCCATCGCTGGGCTGCGGCTATTGAAAGCAAGGGAGAGGGCCTGGCAGTTAGTTTGGACATGGCGAGGGCCTTTGACCGAGTGTGGCATGAGGCGCTCCTGGCTAAACTTCCATCCTATGGGCTTCCCGAGAATTTATGCAAGTGGATCGCCAGCTTTCTCACTGGGCGCAGCATCAAGGTCGCTGTCGACGGTTTTTGCTCTAATCATACACCCGTGAACGCTGGCGTTCCCCAAGGCTGCGTGCTGTCCCCTACGCTGTTTCTTCTGCATATCAATGACATGTTAGAGGATTCTAGCATTCATTGCTATGCAGATGAAAGCACGGTGAACGCTGTTTACTCCGGCCGAGCAAGTCTTTCTCGGGAAAACGCCGAACAGTGCCGAAATAAACTTGTGTCTTCCGTTGAGGCATCCCTCAACAATGTCTCCTCATGGGGTGAAAGGAACCTAGTTCAGTTTAACCCCCTGAAGACACAAGTTTGCGCGTTAACCACAAAAAAATCCCATTTTTCGTCTCACCAGTCTTTCAGAACATTCTCCTTACAACCGATCATTTGGAAAGCAAGGCCAAGTTGGCCTCGAAGAGACTGGGGGTCATCAACAGAGCGAGACGGTACTTCACGCCAAAATACCGTTTGGCCGGCAGGCAGGCAGGTTCGGCCTCATATGGAGTACTGTTCTCATCTCTGGTCTGGTTCACCTCAGTATCAGCTTGAACCATTCGATCGCATACAACGTAGAGCTATTCGAATCATTGGGGACCCAATAATCTGTGAAAGGCTTGATACTTTGGCTTTGCGTAGAGACGTTTCCTCGCTGTGCGTTCTCTATCGCATTTATCATGGGGAGTGTTCTGAAGAACTGTTTGACCTATTACCTGCCGCCGAATTTTCTAACCGCACAGTACGATATAAGCTGAAATATCATCCACACCACCTGGATACGTGGCAATCCACTACTGTGCGGTTTCGTAGGAACTTCCTTCCACGCACCACGGAATTGTGGAATGGCCTACCCGTGGCAGTGTTTCCAGGTCGATATGACATGAGTACCTTCAAAAAGCGCGTCTATCTCCACCTTAAAGGCCGGCAACGCACCTGTAGCTCCTCTGGTGTTGGGCGGCGGTAATCACTTACCATCAGGTGACCCGAACGCTCGTTTGCCTTGTCCTTTTCCATAAAAAAAAAAAAAAGCTGTCTCCATGGAGTGAAACAAAGTAATATGGGAGTGAAAGTTGGCCTGAAGTGAAAGGTGACCTGAATGTGAATTGCCTGCTGTACGCAGATGATGCAGTGCTTATTGCATCATCAGAATGCGAGTTGCGGGCATTGGTCACCACTCTGAAAGAAGGGTGTGAAAATAATGGTCTAAGCCTCCATGCGAATAAGACAAAGGTTCTGAAATTCATCTCAAGGTCATTTTTGAAAGAAATGAAGAACGGACGCAAAATCAGTGTAAATGGTAAAATATTAGAATAGGTGAATGAAGTGGTATATTTGGGAAGATTGTTCAGTAGAGATGGAAAATACGGGATGGATGTGGAAAGGCGTATTGCTGCCGGTAACAAGGTTAATGGAGCCTTAGCTGCATTGATGTGACGGCGAAACGTCAGCACACATGCGCGTTTGGCCATACACAATGCAGTGTTGGTACCGACGCTGTTAAACGACAGCAAAACGTGGGTATTACAGAAGAAGAATGAAAGAAAGATGAATGCCGTGGAGAATCTCTTCGTAGGATATGCGGAGTCAGCTTAGCCGACTGAATCCGTAATGAAGCGATACACAGAATGGCAGGTATTAGCGAGGATGTCACGGTGAGAATGAAGAAGAACACGCTCAGCTGGTTTGGGCACGTCGAACGAATGAGTGATGAAATAATGGCAAAAAAGATTTGTGATGGACAAGTGAGTGGTAAGAGAGATAGAGGGAGACCTCGGTTGACCTTCGAAAACACAGTATCAAAGATACTGGAGGAAAGTCATATAAAAAGCATGAGGACTCCCCGGAGGGCATGTATGAAGAGGTTGATAACAGTGGACAAGGCGAAAGAGGTATGTTGAGACTACGGTCTCGCTACGGCGTTTGGCGTTCCGTTCTCTCTGACTACCTCGCTAGGGATAAAGCGTGAAGCTAAGTTAAGTTATAAGTTATAACATTAGATTTTGGTAAAAAATATTGCAAAAATTTAAAACGGAGATTACGTGCTTTTTGACTAGCAAAGTCATTAATCACATTTTCAAAATCAATAGTATCGACTAGTTCATGTTCAATTGACATGATAGCGAGATTGTATTTTTCATTTTCATTCTCTTATTTTTCTTGTACATTCCTTGATCCTTGATTGAAAAAAAAATAGAAGAATTGATCGTAGACTTTGTTGCCCCTTTCCATTTGTTGCCCGGTGCGACCGCACCGCTCGCACCCCCCCAGCTACGCCACTGGCTAATAAAAAATATAAATATATAAACTTCCACATTCAATTTAATGTTGGTACATGTAATTTTTTTTTTATTGAATAATAGTGAAATTTCCAATTTTATTGACAGCATAAAGATAGTGCAGTCCGCCGCACGTTGAGGTTTACAGTCTAAAAGAGCACGATGTACGAAAATGAAGCAATTAAGAGGAACACATTTATGATGTAACAAATTGTTACATCATAAATGTATTGATAATAATCATTATAGCGGAAATCAACATCATTTATGGCTTATTAGCGTATTTGGACAATGTTGGATTGTAAATGCGGTCTTGAATTCGATTTTTACTCTGGCCTGTTTTTTAACCTTTACGCTGTATACCACGTAGAACAGGGTAGGTAGAGGGAACCTGGGAACCTAGAGCGCATTATGGCATTCATGTTGAGTGGCGGAAGTCAACGCCACGCTTTGCCCCGTTACCAGGGCATTGAAATTAAAATAATAAACATTTCATTCTTCTGAGTGGAAATCGAGCCCACAGCCGGCGAGCTTGCAGCCTTCCCGTATTCTTTAGTGGAGATAGGTTCCAATATTATAGACCAAGAAAATTACCTTCCATCTGGAAAGGAGCTCGAGGTCGAAGAGACCTACCTAAGCAAGCCACACCCGTCAACACAAATAGCTATTGAATTTGAATTGCTGGAGGATTTGAATCCCAATACCATCGAATTACATCATATCGAGGGCGCCCAGATTTTTACTGACGGTAGTAAAATCAAAGGAAAAGTGGGAGCAGCCCTATCACGATGGGATGAAGGAAAGGAGACCGGTTATGAAAAATTCAGTCTACATCCAAACTGCACGGTCTTCCAATCCGAACTGTATGCACTAGACAGGGCGAAACGAAACGTGGCAGACAGCAATGACTCAATAGTTAATATTTTAAGCGATTCCAGATCGTCACTGGAACTATTAAGAAATCCTAATTCAGGCCACCCCCTAGCACAGACAATAAGGGAAAGCGTGAGGAAGATCAAAGCACAGGGGCGAAAAATCAGATTGTTCTGGCTCAAGGCACACGTGGGTATTGTTGGAAACGAACGTGCCGACGAACTAGCAAAAGCAGCGGCACTCGCAGGTTCTGATCAGGATTATGACAAAATTCCATTGTCATATGTTAAAGAAATTATTAGAAAATAATCTGTCCGCATATGGCAGGACAGATATAAAACATTCCAGACAGGAGCAGTTACAAAGAAATTCCTCCCAGATGTAGAAGTAGCATACAGAATAACGAGAACGACGGTGTTTGCACCGTTTCACGTCCAGATGCTAACGGGACATGGTGGCATTGCAGAATATCTGTATCGGTTTAAGCTGAAAAATTCTCCGAGTTGTGAATGCGATCTAGAAACACCTGAATCCGTAACGCACATTGTATTCGAATGCCCAAGATTTGCTGCTTACCGCTTCGATCTCCAAACGCATATCGAGATAGACCTGACTGAAGCCAATCTTCCAAGCATTATGGCAAATTCTATCTTTCGGAAGGCTCTCCTCGACTATGCCGTGAAGGCTTTTAGTATCGCATGTCGCCGAAACAGCACCAGGCACACAGGAGATTCGCATAGTATATCAACACCAATAGCACAAACAAGCACAAATACACACATAGGCCAACAAATATCAAACATACACCCGCAACATACAAATATAGACACTGCACTCCAGCTGCTACAACACGCCCAAATGAGCAAGCCAGGATTAAGAATAATAAGTGTGGCTCTCTACATGGATGAAAACACTGAAAGGTTGGGCATAAGCTTCTGCAAGCCTAGAAATCACAAATACATCGCGATTTCACCTGGTCTGGCTAGTCTGTTGAATGGTAGCACTAAGAATATCGCAGTAAGACGCAAAATCTATGAAGCGTTACCCACGAGGATGGTTGGTGACATTACATGTCGAGTAGTGAAATCGAAAAACAAATCGATAATACTGCTCGACTGGGGTGAAAGAACACCATTCGCGTGGGCTTGTGAGTTGCTCCATAAACTGAGTGAGACAACAGAACAAGGTCCACGAATAATAAGCATAGATGCCATGGTGGTTGAGTATAACAGGGGAGAAGTGGCAGACCGACTGGGTTGCATAATGGCCTCCAAACAACATGAGGTCATAGTGGACGAGGACAGAGGTGAAGACCTCAGTTACCATAAGCCTGCACACTCTAGCACCCAAGCAGATCATCCTCAAACACCCCTTTTAACCACCGAAAGTGGCTCAGAACGCCTTCAACTATTGACCGCAGAAGACAAAACCAAAAGTCCAGAGACAAAACACTCAGCTGCGAAGGCCATATGCAGAGGCTTTAGTGAAATTCTTGGAACCGTATTTGGCAGAAGGAAACTTCGTGCGGATGACAGACAGGCGGTAGCACTGGAGGAGTTCACAAGGAAATCGACTGAAGTTCCAGCGATAACATCCCGGCCAAAACCTACGAAGGCGGCAATGGATATTGTACAACCACCAGACTTCTTACCAATTCGAGAGCACAAGGACCACTACAAGAACACCATGCTGGAATTCCTTGCAGTTCTGAAAGCTACCAAACAAGTCAAGTTAAGAACGTGCAAGGAAATTATACTTGCTTTTCAAGGTGGATACTCAATTTTGGGAGTAAAACTTAAAGAGGCAGAAGGCGCGATTTATAATAGCGATAGCGGCCAGACCATCGCGGGAAGCATGAAAGGCAATTACATGGCAGCATACAATGCAACATCTGGATTTGTCGAGTTGAATGAAGAAGAGACCAGGAGAACTGGATACCTTAAATTCAACACGCCTGCCAATGATCCCATGGTGGTTACTGCAAAATGTACCAGGATTATGCTGGAGGAAAGAATGCTGGAAATGGCTCTACGCCTCGATAACACTCTGGAATCTACAGCATTTTCTACGTGGAAGGTGCCCAAGATGATATGGGTAAACGGTGTTCCCGGGTGTGGTAAGACAACGTGGATAGTAAAACAATTTGACATTGCTAGGGATACAGTCGTAACAAGTACGACGGAAGCAGCTAATGAACTTCGAGAGAGGCTCTCGGAACGTATAGGGAACTTGGTTAAAAATAAAATCCGCACTATGTCTTCAATGCTGGTAAACGGAGCACGAAGAGAATCAGACAAGTGTAACCGCTTGATAGTCGACGAAGCTTTAATGAACCACTTTGGAGCGATAGTGATGGCAGGAAGAATCTCCGGAGCCGAGGAAATTCTTTTAATTGGAGATGTAAATCAGCTACCCTATATAGACCGAGAGAATCTTTTCGAAATGATTTACCGTAAACCGCCACAACTTTTCATGAACCAAAACTTAGTGTGTACTCACAGAAGTCCCATGGACGTCGCCTACGCCCTGCGAGATATATATCCTGGTATATACTCGTCTAAGAGGGTAGTACGGTCCCTTTCTATGAAGGATATTAAAATGACACCAGTACCGGGAGATCTAAAATACACACTGTATCTCACATTTACGCAGGAGGAGAAAGAATCTCTGATCGCGCAGGGATGGGGAGGAGAAACAGGCTCGAAGGTGCTGACAATTCATGAGTCTCAGGGTCTGACCAGCGCGACCGTTATAGTGGTTAACACTAAATCTATTAGGCTACAGCTGCATGATAGCGTTTCGCACGCCGTCGAAGCAATATCTCGGCACACCGACACCTGCACATACTATAGTGAAGGTAAAGATGACGCGGTCAAAATGTTAATACGCAACGCGACGGAGGTAACGACAAAACGCATTGTGGAATATAATTTAAAGATGGCTTTGAAAGATAGGAACGCAGCGGTCACCTCTTCCACCATAGCGGTTATGCCATCACCCTTATCCTAGTGCAAAATTCCTCACATTTCACATCAAATCAATTATCAATTATTATAAAATTTTAGCATGTACTTATTTATAGTTATGTAATTTAATATATATTGTAATGTGAAAAATTGTTAAATATACATATATAGACATTCGCTTAACCTTAGATCTAAGTAAAATTTTTGTAAAACAATGTAAAGTTAAAAATATAATTTTCCTATTATAGATATTAATTGTATGTAAACGATAATGTAATTAATATATATGATAAGGAAATTAATACATTTAAAAAGGGTACGGACCAAGTGTCTGTAGTGTTAAGAAATAAATAAATAAAAAATAAAAAAAATATTACAGACAAAAAGTATTTGTCATATTAACGTTTTCTTACTTAATTAGGTCAAAACGTTAAATGAATAGTCAAATATATATAATTAGAAAATATAAAAAGTATCAAAACAATGTTTCTTTATGCATTACTAATTAAAAGAAATTCTTCTATGTATATAAATAAAAAGCAAATGAACGTACGCGAAGCTACATAGTATTGTAATGAAATTTTATAACAAGTTAATATATGCACTTTTAACCATTCACTTTGTTTTTAACAAATTTTGCTGGTGAAGTACAGCATTTTAGTACACGAGTTTTCAACAAAGATCAAACTTAAACTTAATAAACAAACACGCTGGCAACAAGTTACCAACTTTGCATAAGAACATGAGTATGTTGGTTACATATACATGCGAAATATTTTAAAAATATTTTAGTTATAAATTATTTATTTTGTTAGTCTACTTAGTAGCTGAACTAAGTTTTGACATACAGTTCAGTTTTTTAATTCAGAAAAGTTTGGAACAGAGTGATTTATCACTTGGATCTCTTTTACCGCGACAGATAGATGTGTGAAATCATGTAAAATTCAGTACAAAAATAGTTTGGTTATTAAATCGTTTATTTACACACAACATTAATTTACGGAAGTGCCTGGTATGAAAAGATTAAACTCGTCACTTCGTATAATATACTCAGTCAACTGGCACAATACAGCTCTGTAAGCCAGGTGAAGGACTTAAATTGAATGATAACAGTATAGTTCTTCGCTCTAGTACCAAGGCAAAAAAGTTGGCGTTGAATCCCGCCAACACATACAATGCCTCGAAATTTTGGGAAAAATTAGGAAACGGATTGTCTTAAAACTGGGTTCTCCTGTATACCGTGCTCTATACGGGATACAGCGTGATGTTGAAAAAAAAATATTTGCTAAGAGGTCCTTCCTTCGGACAGGTATTTGAATAGTTACCAAAAACCCTAACTATAATTTATAGCGTTTCCTTGCATCCATTTATCTATTATTCATTACCCTAAATAGGAATCGAAACCACAGCCGTAGCGTTGCAGTTACATGGTTGTTGTTACATTTATGTAAATACTTCATTATCTTTAATACAAATCCATCAACCAATGGTTTCTAAAAGAGATTGCTTCAAGCAATAAGCGCGTTTTAACTGTTGTACATAATATCTAAGTAAAATGTACGCATGTTCATATATAATCCTGCGTATGTGGCAAATTATGTTTATATTGTATTCATTATAGGTAGCAGTTGTTTACTTTACAACATCTTATCATGTTGTATTAAAACTTTCCCATTAGATGTAGTAGTGGTGGGTAAGCACACTCTTGCTATTATACAACTTTGATTATATTTACTTTACACAGCTCAGCGCAGTACGAAGATGCAAGAACAAACGCTTAAGTAGGTTATTTTATAAAGTTCTTGTTGATATTATGTGAAATGCTTATAATTCATATTTATACGAAATATTTATATATATTTCGAAAAACACTCTGTTTGTCTGTCTGTGATTCAATCAGGGCCAAACAGTTGATTGTGATAAAACTTCATCTAGAGATACTTGAGAGTATTGGGATAGATAGGCTACTTTTTTGTCATATTTTCAGTATATACTAAATCAGGTTCACGCTGTTGTATCCCGCACACAGCAGGGTAGGCAGTAGGAACCTAGTGCTAGAACACTCCGTTCCCCACTTTCTGCCGAATTCTGAAGGCATTGCGTGTTGAGTGGCAGAGCTCAACGCCGCGCTTAACCTGGACACCAGAACAAAGAAGATGGAAATATAAATTTATGTAAATATTTCCTCTCCTCAAGTGGGGATCCAACCCACAACCAGTCGGTTTTACAGTCACACCTCGTGCCGCTGCACCACGACTGGCCTAACTCAGTATATACTAACGTATTAAAATATCTTTCTGCTGTAAATTAAATTTATTGTTTGACATGTTATTTATAACCGTTGCTAAGCAATCGTCGCTAAGCAACAAGGGATTCCGTTATTTTAAGAAAAAGTCAGCAGAATTTTTGCCTGATCGCTTTCAACAACTGACTTAACCTTCTGATACACACAAAAACAATATTCTACAAAAATATTATACTTTATAAAACTTATAAAAATAATATTATAAACGGCCATATATTTTTTTTAAGTAAATGTAGAAAAAATATATTTTTTCAGTTAATCATGGGGCCGTACATATGAGTATATGGTTTGAATTCCAACTTGATATGTCCAAGTGTTCCTGAGATTAAATTTTTTGACAGACAGACAGACAGAACGACAACAAAGTGATCTTATAAGGGTTCCTTAAAAGCTTAAAAGGAACGGAACCCAAAAATATATAGAGTGGAAGCGTCAGCGCTCCTTTCACGTCTTTTACTTTACGTTTTTTCAGTATACCTCAACAGCTTAGATGTAGGTTTTTTTAAATTTTACGATGTTTATCCATATATTTCGTGTGAAGCAGTTACGCATAGATACCAATAACGTAAACACATACTACTACAAAAATACTCCTAAAAGTTAAACAACTTTGAACTTTACCGCTAATGCCTACAACTCGATTTTGGAATGAGTCGGAGATGAGTTTCTCTTTTATAGTTTTATATCTACGTGCGTCGTTCTTGACAAATGGCGTTTTATTTTACAACGATAAATTTATTCTTTATTTTGTTTGAAAAATACACTTCTTCATTTTTACGAAAAAAAATGTTTTATTGTACATATTATGCATTTATAAGAGTAGTTAAAACTGTGGTTCCATTTAAAGAGGTGCTACCAAAACACTCTGTATATTTACCGTTTATACATAAAAAATGAAACTGATAAAAATGTGAAGGATGCGGCCATCGATCAAATTGGATCGAATGAAGCTTATGTCACAGTGCTCGTTAATATTCTTTATGCTGTAATATGAGGCTGTAATTTTTTTAATAGAGTATATGACAATATATGCGATATTTTTTATTATAATTCTTAAAAGATTTTTATTATTATTTTACAAAACAAATCTAATATATCTATTTCTAATTTCAATAAATAATATTAAGAAATCCCGGCCAGTCGTGACGCAGGAGCACAAACGTACGGCTGCAAACGCGACAGTTTGGCAATAAAATACTTAATATTTTTATTTTCTCGCTTTTTCTGATAATGAGGTCAAGTTCGCTCTGCCTACTTTAATATTATACTATAATAGTTATGTGCGGGTACAGTGTGAGGCGAAAAAACAATCATATTTAATAAATATTGTTGTTAAGCAAGAATATCGATAGAATGTTTTAGCTATAACGTTGAATTATGAATAACTCATTTGCTGTATGTGATATCTATATGGATTTATATGTTGTTTAACTGTAATGCCAGGGTTGCGGGTTCAATTCCCGGGTGAATGAATTATTATTTACTAGAGGGCGCGCGCGGCTTCGCCCGCTTATTAGGAGTGAATTCTAAAAAAAACACGAAACACGTGTTCAATAAAATATTTTTAACAGTCTGAATATAAATTTTTTAACAGTCTGAATATAATAAGTTCTTTGATTTTCACGATTATTACACATTTTAAATGAAACTATTTTAACCGGATTAATCGCGTATATTTGGTACTTTTATACATTTTTGGAAACCCGACGTTTCGAACACTTTGCAGTAGTCCGTGGTCACGGGTAGACTGAGGTGGCATTCGTCTGTCAGTTGACATAATTATTATATCAAACTACCGCCAACGATTTCTTAATTGCCTCGCGTACTGCCCTGGATTCCTGCAGAATGAGCTGATAGTATCTTGCCCTCTGGTATGGTGGGTTTGAGACTTCAATGATTTTATGAGTGGGTCCCAGGTGGTAGAAAGTTTCCAGCCATCCTCTCTATTGAAATTAGGATGTTTTTGTATTTCAATAGCCTCGCGGATCATTCTAGGAATGTATCTGTTTTCCTTAGCGAGGATTTGGGGTTTATCAAACCTAATGTAGTGGCTGGGTTTATCCACAGTATGCTCACACACAGCTGACTTCGATACATGCCCATTCTTGATATCAGAGATGTGTTCTTTCACCCTAACACCGATGCTTCTCTTTGTTTGACCGATGTATGATAAGCCACAGTCACAGTCTAGTTTGTATACACCTGCACTCTGTAAAGGAATATTACTTTTTACTGGTCTCAAGAATTGGCTCACTTTCTTGTTAGGCTTGAATATGGTTTTTATGGAAGCTCTTCTTAAGATGTTGCCAATCCTGTCTGTAACCCCCTTCACATATGGAAGAAATGCTGGCTGTCTCTCTACTGTGGGTGGCTTGTTGGTCTTCTGACAACGCTGGCGGGGAACTGGCAGCTTGTTCTGATGAAGGCTATTCTTCACCTGGCGAAGCTCGTCCCCTAGGTGTTCAGCGTCGCAGAGGTGGTAGGCTCTCTGAAACAAAGATTTGCCAACGGTAGATAACTGTGTAGGGTGATGGTGAGATTCACCATTGAGGTATCTATTGGTGTGCGTGGGTTTCCTATATACTGTGTGGCCTACTGTGCCATTGGGATTTCTTATGACTAAAACATCAAGAAAAGCTAGGGAATTATTTGCCTGTAATTCTATTGTAAATTTAATATTGTCATTAATAGAATTGAGGTGGTTTAGGAATATATAAATACTGTCCGTAGGTAAAATGGTAAAAGTGTCATCTACGTACCGCTTATATATCCTAGGTAGACAGGGTGCAGAGCTAAGAGCCATCTCCTCAAAGTCCTCCATGTATATATCTGCTATTACCGGGGACACGGGCGAACCCATAGCAATGCCATCTATTTGTAAATAGAATTCTTGATTGAACATAAGGTATCCAGATGTGAGGCAATGTTCTAAAAGTTCAAGATATTCTATAGGCATATTGTTATCCTCTAGCTTCCTCTTGACAATCTTGATGCAGTCCTTGACGGGAATACTGGTGAACAGCGACTGGACATCAAAACTGACCATGGTTTCATTGTTAGCTAACTTAAGATCTTTCAGTCCGCTAACAAAATGGTAAGAGTCCCTGACATAAGATGTTGTGTGGCCACGCAGTGGAGAAAGTACTTTGGCGACATGTTGAGCCAGTTTATACGTCGGCGTATCGATTTGGCTGACTATTGGTCGAAAAGGTACATCTTTTTTGTGTATTTTTGGTAACCCATACAACTTTGGAGGTTTTACACAGCTAGGCACGAGAGATTTAATGTCAAGATGTAATGTTTTCGCGTGTTTTTTGATCAAATCGGATGTATTTTTAAGTATTTTTGTTGTAGGGTCTTTATCAACAATTTTATAAGTTTTTTGATCCGATAGCAATATTGACATTTTTTGTATATACTCGTCGGTGTCTAGTATAACCGTCGCGTTACCTTTATCGGCTTTGAGGACTGTTATATCCTCGTTTTTTCGTAGTTTACTAAGAGCTCGAGATTCATCACGAGAAAGATTTGATTTAGGTGGTTTACTACGGCGCAGTAAAGATGATATATCTTGGCGAATAACTTCAGAATCTTCCTTCAAAATCTGGTTTTTATATAAACAGTCCTCAACGTTAGTTATTATTTCCTCGATAGGTATTTTTCTAGGCGCCGGCGCAAAGTTAAAACCTTTATTTAGTACTTCAATAGTCGAATCATCTAAAGTTTGTTTTGACAGATTGACAACTGACGTTTGTGTTGTCTGTGTAGAGGTTACGGCGTTACCATAGACATTTTTCCGTTCGGATTTTAATTCGAGATTATGGTACTTTCGAATTTGTTTAATTTTATATTGATTATATTTATTTTGCGCGCGTTTATTAGTAAATTCTACACATTGATGGAAATCTGTCTTAGAAAAACACGTCTCGATATCATTGCTTAAGGCTTTTATTTGTTCGTCGAAACGATTTAAATCATAACGGTGTTCTTTAATGAGTTGACATAATAATTTTTTACTTGCCTGATTGAGTATCTTTTTGCAATATTTTATGTCTTTTTTCGGCGCGATTTGTACACAAGTTGGTATGAGATTATTATCACGGCACCTTTTTAAGAAATTAATCGATGTTAAATATCTTGCACGTTTTGTTTTTAGATACTCAAATCGACGTATTTTATTCGCGTTTTCCAGTCCGTACTGGTTCACATAATAAGTTCTTTGATTTTCACGATTATTACACATTTTAAATGAAACTATTTTAACCGGATTAATCGCGTATATTTGGTACTTTTATACATTTTTGGAAACCCGACGTTTCGAACACTTTGCAGTAGTCCGTGGTCACGGGTAGACTGAGGTGGCATTCGTCTGTCAGTTGACATAATTATTATATCAAACTACCGCCAACGATTTCTTAATTGCCTCGCGTACTGCCCTGGATTCCTGCAGAATGAGCTGATAGTATCTTGCCCTCTGGTATGGTGGGTTTGAGACTTCAATGATTTTATGAGTGGGTCCCAGGTGGTAGAAAGTTTCCAGCCATCCTCTCTATTGAAATTAGGATGTTTTTGTATTTCAATAGCCTCGCGGATCATTCTAGGAATGTATCTGTTTTCCTTAGCGAGGATTTGGGGTTTATCAAACCTAATGTAGTGGCTGGGTTTATCCACAGTATGCTCACACACAGCTGACTTCGATACATGCCCATTCTTGATATCAGAGATGTGTTCTTTCACCCTAACACCGATGCTTCTCTTTGTTTGACCGATGTATGATAAGCCACAGTCACAGTCTAGTTTGTATACACCTGCACTCTGTAAAGGAATATTACTTTTTACTGGTCTCAAGAATTGGCTCACTTTCTTGTTAGGCTTGAATATGGTTTTTATGGAAGCTCTTCTTAAGATGTTGCCAATCCTGTCTGTAACCCCCTTCACATATGGAAGAAATGCTGGCTGTCTCTCTACTGTGGGTGGCTTGTTGGTCTTCTGACAACGCTGGCGGGGAACTGGCAGCTTGTTCTGATGAAGGCTATTCTTCACCTGGCGAAGCTCGTCCCCTAGGTGTTCAGCGTCGCAGAGGTGGTAGGCTCTCTGAAACAAAGATTTGCCAACGGTAGATAACTGTGTAGGGTGATGGTGAGATTCACCATTGAGGTATCTATTGGTGTGCGTGGGTTTCCTATATACTGTGTGGCCTACTGTGCCATTGGGATTTCTTATGACTAAAACATCAAGAAAAGCTAGGGAATTATTTGCCTGTAATTCTATTGTAAATTTAATATTGTCATTAATAGAATTGAGGTGGTTTAGGAATATATAAATACTGTCCGTAGGTAAAATGGTAAAAGTGTCATCTACGTACCGCTTATATATCCTAGGTAGACAGGGTGCAGAGCTAAGAGCCATCTCCTCAAAGTCCTCCATGTATATATCTGCTATTACCGGGGACACGGGCGAACCCATAGCAATGCCATCTATTTGTAAATAGAATTCTTGATTGAACATAAGGTATCCAGATGTGAGGCAATGTTCTAAAAGTTCAAGATATTCTATAGGCATATTGTTATCCTCTAGCTTCCTCTTGACAATCTTGATGCAGTCCTTGACGGGAATACTGGTGAACAGCGACTGGACATCAAAACTGACCATGGTTTCATTGTTAGCTAACTTAAGATCTTTCAGTCCGCTAACAAAATGGTAAGAGTCCCTGACATAAGATGTTGTGTGGCCACGCAGTGGAGAAAGTACTTTGGCGACATGTTGAGCCAGTTTATACGTCGGCGTATCGATTTGGCTGACTATTGGTCGAAAAGGTACATCTTTTTTGTGTATTTTTGGTAACCCATACAACTTTGGAGGTTTTACACAGCTAGGCACGAGAGATTTAATGTCAAGATGTAATGTTTTCGCGTGTTTTTTGATCAAATCGGATGTATTTTTAAGTATTTTTGTTGTAGGGTCTTTATCAACAATTTTATAAGTTTTTTGATCCGATAGCAATATTGACATTTTTTTGTATATACTCGTCTGTGTCTAGTATAACCGTCGCGTTACCTTTATCGGCTTTGAGGACTGTTATATCCTCGTTTTTTCGTAGTTTACTAAGAGCTCGAGATTCATCACGAGAAAGATTTGATTTAGGTGGTTTACTACGGCGCAGTAAAGATGATATATCTTGGCGAATAACTTCAGAATCTTCCTTCAAAATCTGGTTTTTATATAAACAGTCCTCAACGTTAGTTATTATTTCCTCGATAGGTATTTTTCTAGGCGCCGGCGCAAAGTTAAAACCTTTATTTAGTAAGTTGTCAGAAGACCAACAAGCCACCCACAGTAGAGAGACAGCCAGCATTTCTTCCATATGTGAAGGGGGTTACAGACAGGATTGGCAACATCTTGAGAAGAGCTTCCATAAAAACCATATTCAAGCCTAACAAGAAAGTGAGCCAATTCTTGAGACCAGTAAAAAGTAATATTCCTTTACAGAGTGCAGGTGTATACAAACTAGACTGTGACTGTGGCTTATCATACATCGGTCAAACAAAGAGAAGCATCGGTGTTAGGGTGAAAGAACACATCTCTGATATCAAGAATGGGCATGTATCGAAGTCAGCTGTGTGTGAGCATACTGTGGATAAACCCAGCCACTACATTAGGTTTGATAAACCCCAAATCCTCGCTAAGGAAAACAGATACATTCCTAGAATGATCCGCGAGGCTATTGAAATACAAAAACATCCTAATTTCAATAGAGAGGATGGCTGGAAACTTTCTACCACCTGGGACCCACTCATAAAATCATTGAAGTCTCAAACCCACCATACCAGAGGGCAAGATACTATCAGCTCATTCTGCAGGAATCCAGGGCAGTACGCGAGGCAATTAAGAAATCGTTGGCGGTAGTTTGATATAATAATTATGTCAACTGACAGACGAATGCCACCTCAGTCTACCCGTGACCACGGACTACTGCAAAGTGTTCGAAACGTCGGGTTTCCAAAAATGTATAAAAGTACCAAATATACGCGATTAATCCGGTTAAAATAGTTTCATTTAAAATGTGTAATAATCGTGAAAATCAAAGAACTTATTATGTGAACCAGTACGGACTGGAAAACGCGAATAAAATACGTCGATTTGAGTATCTAAAAACAAAACGTGCAAGATATTTAACATCGATTAATTTCTTAAAAAGGTGCCGTGATAATAATCTCATACCAACTTGTGTACAAATCGCGCCGAAAAAAGACATAAAATATTGCAAAAAGATACTCAATCAGGCAAGTAAAAAATTATTATGTCAACTCATTAAAGAACACCGTTATGATTTAAATCGTTTCGACGAACAAATAAAAGCCTTAAGCAATGATATCGAGACGTGTTTTTCTAAGACAGATTTCCATCAATGTGTAGAATTTACTAATAAACGCGCGCAAAATAAATATAATCAATATAAAATTAAACAAATTCGAAAGTACCATAATCTCGAATTAAAATCCGAACGGAAAAATGTCTATGGTAACGCCGTAACCTCTACACAGACAACACAAACGTCAGTTGTCAATCTGTCAAAACAAACTTTAGATGATTCGACTATTGAAGTACTAAATAAAGGTTTTAACTTTGCGCCGGCGCCTAGAAAAATACCTATCGAGGAAATAATAACTAACGTTGAGGACTGTTTATATAAAAACCAGATTTTGAAGGAAGATTCTGAAGTTATTCGCCAAGATATATCATCTTTACTGCGCCGTAGTAAACCACCTAAATCAAATCTTTCTCGTGATGAATCTCGAGCTCTTAGTAAACTACGAAAAAACGAGGATATAACAGTCCTCAAAGCCGATAAAGGTAACGCGACGGTTATACTAGACACCGACGAGTATATACAAAAAATGTCAATATTGCTATCGGATCAAAAAACTTATAAAATTGTTGATAAAGACCCTACAACAAAAATACTTAAAAATACATCCGATTTGATCAAAAAACACGCGAAAACATTACATCTTGACATTAAATCTCTCGTGCCTAGCTGTGTAAAACCTCCAAAGTTGTATGGGTTACCAAAAATACACAAAAAAGATGTACCTTTTCGACCAATAGTCAGCCAAATCGATACGCCGACGTATAAACTGGCTCAACATGTCGCCAAAGTACTTTCTCCACTGCGTGGCCACACAACATCTTATGTCAGGGACTCTTACCATTTTGTTAGCGGACTGAAAGATCTTAAGTTAGCTAACAATGAAACCATGGTCAGTTTTGATGTCCAGTCGCTGTTCACCAGTATTCCCGTCAAGGACTGCATCAAGATTGTCAAGAGGAAGCTAGAGGATAACAATATGCCTATAGAATATCTTGAACTTTTAGAACATTGCCTCACATCTGGATACCTTATGTTCAATCAAGAATTCTATTTACAAATAGATGGCATTGCTATGGGTTCGCCCGTGTCCCCGGTAATAGCAGATATATACATGGAGGACTTTGAGGAGATGGCTCTTAGCTCTGCACCCTGTCTACCTAGGATATATAAGCGGTACGTAGATGACACTTTTACCATTTTACCTACGGACAGTATTTATATATTCCTAAACCACCTCAATTCTATTAATGACAATATTAAATTTACAATAGAATTACAGGCAAATAATTCCCTAGCTTTTCTTGATGTTTTAGTCATAAGAAATCCCAATGGCACAGTAGGCCACACAGTATATAGGAAACCCACGCACACCAATAGATACCTCAATGGTGAATCTCACCATCACCCTACACAGTTATCTACCGTTGGCAAATCTTTGTTTCAGAGAGCCTACCACCTCTGCGACGCTGAACACCTAGGGGACGAGCTTCGCCAGGTGAAGAATAGCCTTCATCAGAACAAGCTGCCAGTTCCCCGCCAGCGTTGTCAGAAGACCAACAAGCCACCCACAGTAGAGAGACAGCCAGCATTTCTTCCATATGTGAAGGGGGTTACAGACAGGATTGGCAACATCTTAAGAAGAGCTTCCATAAAAACCATATTCAAGCCTAACAAGAAAGTGAGCCAATTCTTGAGACCAGTAAAAAGTAATATTCCTTTACAGAGTGCAGGTGTATACAAACTAGACTGTGACTGTGGCTTATCATACATCGGTCAAACAAAGAGAAGCATCGGTGTTAGGGTGAAAGAACACATCTCTGATATCAAGAATGGGCATGTATCGAAGTCAGCTGTGTGTGAGCATACTGTGGATAAACCCAGCCACTACATTAGGTTTGATAAACCCCAAATCCTCGCTAAGGAAAACAGATACATTCCTAGAATGATCCGCGAGGCTATTGAAATACAAAAACATCCTAATTTCAATAGAGAGGATGGCTGGAAACTTTCTACCACCTGGGACCCACTCATAAAATCATTGAAGTCTCAAACCCACCATACCAGAGGGCAAGATACTATCAGCTCATTCTGCAGGAATCCAGGGCAGTACGCGAGGCAATTAAGAAATCGTTGGCGGTAGTTTGATATAATAATTATGTCAACTGACAGACGAATGCCACCTCAGTCTACCCGTGACCACGGACTACTGCAAAGTGTTCGAAACGTCGGGTTTCCAAAAATGTATAAAAGTACCAAATATACGCGATTAATCCGGTTAAAATAGTTTCATTTAAAATGTGTAATAATCGTGAAAATCAAAGAACTTATTATGTGAACCAGTACGGACTGGAAAACGCGAATAAAATACGTCGATTTGAGTATCTAAAAACAAAACGTGCAAGATATTTAACATCGATTAATTTCTTAAAAAGGTGCCGTGATAATAATCTCATACCAACTTGTGTACAAATCGCGCCGAAAAAAGACATAAAATATTGCAAAAAGATACTCAATCAGGCAAGTAAAAAATTATTATGTCAACTCATTAAAGAACACCGTTATGATTTAAATCGTTTCGACGAACAAATAAAAGCCTTAAGCAATGATATCGAGACGTGTTTTTCTAAGACAGATTTCCATCAATGTGTAGAATTTACTAATAAACGCGCGCAAAATAAATATAATCAATATAAAATTAAACAAATTCGAAAGTACCATAATCTCGAATTAAAATCCGAACGGAAAAATGTCTATGGTAACGCCGTAACCTCTACACAGACAACACAAACGTCAGTTGTCAATCTGTCAAAACAAACTTTAGATGATTCGACTATTGAAGTACTAAATAAAGGTTTTAACTTTGCGCCGGCGCCTAGAAAAATACCTATCGAGGAAATAATAACTAACGTTGAGGACTGTTTATATAAAAACCAGATTTTGAAGGAAGATTCTGAAGTTATTCGCCAAGATATATCATCTTTACTGCGCCGTAGTAAACCACCTAAATCAAATCTTTCTCGTGATGAATCTCGAGCTCTTAGTAAACTACGAAAAAACGAGGATATAACAGTCCTCAAAGCCGATAAAGGTAACGCGACGGTTATACTAGACACCGACGAGTATATACAAAAAATGTCAATATTGCTATCGGATCAAAAAACTTATAAAATTGTTGATAAAGACCCTACAACAAAAATACTTAAAAATACATCCGATTTGATCAAAAAACACGCGAAAACATTACATCTTGACATTAAATCTCTCGTGCCTAGCTGTGTAAAACCTCCAAAGTTGTATGGGTTACCAAAAATACACAAAAAAGATGTACCTTTTCGACCAATAGTCAGCCAAATCGATACGCCGACGTATAAACTGGCTCAACATGTCGCCAAAGTACTTTCTCCACTGCGTGGCCACACAACATCTTATGTCAGGGACTCTTACCATTTTGTTAGCGGACTGAAAGATCTTAAGTTAGCTAACAATGAAACCATGGTCAGTTTTGATGTCCAGTCGCTGTTCACCAGTATTCCCGTCAAGGACTGCATCAAGATTGTCAAGAGGAAGCTAGAGGATAACAATATGCCTATAGAATATCTTGAACTTTTAGAACATTGCCTCACATCTGGATACCTTATGTTCAATCAAGAATTCTATTTACAAATAGATGGCATTGCTATGGGTTCGCCCGTGTCCCCGGTAATAGCAGATATATACATGGAGGACTTTGAGGAGATGGCTCTTAGCTCTGCACCCTGTCTACCTAGGATATATAAGCGGTACGTAGATGACACTTTTACCATTTTACCTACGGACAGTATTTATATATTCCTAAACCACCTCAATTCTATTAATGACAATATTAAATTTACAATAGAATTACAGGCAAATAATTCCCTAGCTTTTCTTGATGTTTTAGTCATAAGAAATCCCAATGGCACAGTAGGCCACACAGTATATAGGAAACCCACGCACACCAATAGATACCTCAATGGTGAATCTCACCATCACCCTACACAGTTATCTACCGTTGGCAAATCTTTGTTTCAGAGAGCCTACCACCTCTGCGACGCTGAACACCTAGGGGACGAGCTTCGCCAGGTGAAGAATAGCCTTCATCAGAACAAGCTGCCAGTTCCCCGCCAGCGTTGTCAGAAGACCAACAAGCCACCCACAGTAGAGAGACAGCCAGCATTTCTTCCATATGTGAAGGGGGTTACAGACAGGATTGGCAACATCTTAAGAAGAGCTTCCATAAAAACCATATTCAAGCCTAACAAGAAAGTGAGCCAATTCTTGAGACCAGTAAAAAGTAATATTCCTTTACAGAGTGCAGGTGTATACAAACTAGACTGTGACTGTGGCTTATCATACATCGGTCAAACAAAGAGAAGCATCGGTGTTAGGGTGAAAGAACACATCTCTGATATCAAGAATGGGCATGTATCGAAGTCAGCTGTGTGTGAGCATACTGTGGATAAACCCAGCCACTACATTAGGTTTGATAAACCCCAAATCCTCGCTAAGGAAAACAGATACATTCCTAGAATGATCCGCGAGGCTATTGAAATACAAAAACATCCTAATTTCAATAGAGAGGATGGCTGGAAACTTTCTACCACCTGGGACCCACTCATAAAATCATTGAAGTCTCAAACCCACCATACCAGAGGGCAAGATACTATCAGCTCATTCTGCAGGAATCCAGGGCAGTACGCGAGGCAATTAAGAAATCGTTGGCGGTAGTTTGATATAATAATTATGTCAACTGACAGACGAATGCCACCTCAGTCTACCCGTGACCACGGACTACTGCAAAGTGTTCGAAACGTCGGGTTTCCAAAAATGTATAAAAGTACCAAATATACGCGATTAATCCGGTTAAAATAGTTTCATTTAAAAAGTCTGAATATAAATCGGTGGCAATGTAAAGATTTTTCCATATAAACTTTCAACCCCTTATTTGAACCCTTAGGGGGTGAGTTCTTAAAAACCATGAAACACGTGTTCAATGAAATATTTTTAAGAGTCTGAATTTCAAATTTTATAAAAATCGGTACAGATTAAAAAAAAAATCCATATAAACTTTCAACCCCTATTTCATACCTTTAGGGTTAAAATTTTTCAAATCCCCTTCTTAGTGGATGCCCAGAATATGAAAATAAACATCAGCCCAAATTTCACGTTTCTACCATCAGCCGTTACGGCTCTGCGTGCGTCTTACCTCAGTCAGTCAGCACAAGTCCTTTTATATATATAGATTAATATTTTCACTTCTCCACGCGAAACGTAAGGTATGAAGTGTGTTAACATTAGGTTTCTGTGCCTACTCTGCTATATGTGTAATACAGAATGAAGCTTATACTAATATTATAAATTTGATAGTTTGTATGAATGTATGTTTGTTTATCTTTACCTTTTGAAATTTCATAGTTCTGTAGCATATATCACAATGTTACAATGTATGCAAAGATCTTGTGTAATTTAGTTATAATACAGCAATAAGTTTAAGCGCAAGCCGCAAGCGGGTTGCTAGTTTATTATAAGTCGAAAACTAAATTGAAATAATCTTATTACAGAAATTGCTGGGCCAACGTTTTGTCGACGGTTGGTTTAGTATTAAAAGTTTTAATCTCTCTTTGGAATGCTTTATAAATTTGTTTTATTAATTGACATTCCGAAATGGATCTTCAAATAATTTCTCGCTGTTTTCACGGAGTCTGTATTGGTATTATTTAATAGGCGTATAGAATTTTTGTCGCATCGGAGTGCGACAGACTAGCTTAAATAGTATTCATAAAGAACTGGCATTAACACTGTTTTACTTTTACTTCCGAATTTCAATGGAAAAATCTATTATTTATAATTTTCAGTATGTGAATTTAATCTACAATCGCTAATTTTCATACGTTATTGTGCTTTTTAAACTCTAAGGATGTATATGTATGTTATGTAATTATTTGGTACATTTAAGATTGTCCAATTTTGCTCGAAGACAGATGACGTTATTCCAAATAAAATATCATAATTAAAATGATGTGCTTCATCATAATTTTAATTGCGATATTTATATAGTAAGACAAGACAAAATAACCACTAGAGCGGATCTCGAGTGGTGGCCACAAACTGGACGACACTTGTTGTTCAGGTCCCCCACTAGGTGGACTGATGATCTGATCAAGGTCGCTGGAAGCCGTTGGATGTGGGTAGCGAAGTACCGATCCTCGTGGATATCTTTGCTGTAATGAACGATCCATCGACGTATCTCATAGGATAGGATATATTAAAAGAATTGATCGCTGTGTGTTGTGATGGTTTTTTATTGTTTATTATTATTTAAATAATAAATAAAAATTATTTGAGGCCTGACTTGACGCAGAGTCACAAGTTGACTGTAAACACGACAGGTGGTGGATTCGATTATCACTCGAGGAAACAATATATTTAATATTTTCAATTCCTCGCTCTGATGTCGAAGCAAAGTGCGGCGTTCAGTTCCACCACTCAACATGCAATTCCTCCAGAATTCAGCAGAAATTGGGGAGGAGACTGTTTTAGTATTCGGCTCCCTTTGTAAACAGCGTAAAGCTAAAAACAATTAAATACAACAAATAAGGTTAAACAATGTTTATTCAACAATTAATATAATTATAATTTTCATAAATTAAGCTCGCAGTGGATGAAATCACGAACTTAACCTACTTATAAACATAATTTTCGCTACCTGTTGCAATCAGCTAATGTTTTACTGCAGTTTAAAAGAAAAATAGAGCTACAATTATAATGTTGTATTATCACTTAAAGAGCTTATATGTGTGCACACAACTTTGAACAAGAGACAAGTAATAAATGCAACTACGAAAACTTCCAAAGAAATGCGGGCTCACTGTCTGGAATAAAAGACTTTTACTCCGAAAATGTATGGTTTGCGACTTACATTCGATGTTTATATTTTTACAAAAAATTGTAGATATCATTTTCTACCTATAGGTAGATAAAGCTCGCGAGGCTTTAGTTAAGTTTTGACTGTGTTTTAAAGATAAAGTTTATTATGAAACCCATTAAAAAGTAAGTAAGTAATGTGTCGTTTGTGTTGAAAATGAATCGAGGTGTAGGCCGGTTTTCAGAAACAGTTTTAAACCGGAGGCCAAGCAAGTGACGTTACACTTACACTATACATGAACACTCACACAAATGCATAGCTCTGCTTAA